>PITA01007734.1:0-89391 GCA_004023965.1 Spilogale gracilis
GATTGCTCTGGGCAGTATAGACATTTTGACAATGTTTATTCTTCCGATCCATGAGCATGGAATGCTCTTCCATCTTTTTGTGTCTTCTTCAATTTCTTTCATGAGTGTTCTGTAGTTCCTCGAGTACAGATCCTTGACTTCTTTGGTTAGGTTTATTCCTAAGTATCTTATAGTTTTTGGTGCTATAGTAAACGGAATCAATTCTCTAATTCCCTTTCTATTTTTTCGTTGTTAGTGTATAAGAATGCAACTGATTTCTGTGCATTGATTTTGTATCCTGCCACATTACCGAATTGTTGTATGAGTTCTAGTAGTTTGGGCGTAGAGTCTTTGGGTTTTCCACAGAGTATCATGTCATCTGCAAAGAGAGAGAGTTTGACTTCCTCTTTGCCAAACTGGATACTTTTTATTTCTTTCTGTTGCCTGATTGCTGTTGCTAGGAGTTCTAACACTATGTTGAACAGTAGTGGTGAGAGTGGGCATCCTTGCCTTGTTCCTGATGTCAGAGGGAAGGCTGTCAGTTTTTCCCCATTGAGGATGATATTCGCTGTGGGTTTTTCGAAGATAGATTTTATGAGGTTGGGAAATGTTCCCTTTATCCCTATACTTTGAAGAGTTTTGATCAGGAATGGATGTTGTATTTTGTTAAATGCCTTTTCCGCATCAATTGAGAGTACCATGTGGTTTTTCTCTTTTCTCTTATTGATTTGTTCAATCATGTTGCTTGTTTTGCGAGTGTTGAACCACCCCTGCATCCCTGGGATAAAACCCACCTAGTCATAGTGGATAATCTTTTTAATGTATTGTTGGATCCTGTTAGCAAGGATCTTGTTGAGAATCTTGGCATCCGTATTCATCAGCAATATTGGTCTGAAATTGTCTTTTTTGATGAGGTCTTTGTCTGGTTTGGGGATTAGGGTGATGCTGGCTTCATAGAAAGAATCTGGAAGTTTTCCTTCCATTTCTATTTTTTGAAAGAGCTTCAGGAGAATAGGTGTTATTTCTTCCTTGAATGTTTGGTAGAATTCCCCAGGGAATCCGTCTGGACCTGGACTCTTGTTTTTGGGGAGGTTTTTGATCACTGCTTCAATCTCATTACTATACATAGGTCTATTCATTGGTCAATGTCTTCCTGTTTCAGTCTTGGTAGTTTATAGGTTTCTAGGAATGTATCCATCTCTTCTAGGTTGTTAAACATATTGGCATATAATTGTTGGTAGTAGTTTTTGATGATTGTTTCTATTTCCATGGTGTTAGTCGTGATCTCTCCCCTTTCATTCATGATTTTATTAATTTGGTCTTCTCCCTTTTCTTTTGGGTTAGTTTGGACAACGGTTTATCGAGCTTATTGATTCTTTCAAAGAACCAGCTTCTGGTTTCATTGATGCATTCTACTATATCTCTAGTTTCTGATTCATTCATCTCTGCTCTAATCCTTATTATTTCCTGCCTTATGTGGGGGTTTGGTTTAATTTTTTGTTGATTTTCTAGTGCTTTAAGGTGTAATGAGAGTTGGTGTATTTGGGATTTTTCAATTTTTTTGAGTGAGGCTTGGATGGCTATGAATTTCCCCCTTAGGACGGCCTTTGCTGTATCCCATAGGTTTGGGATCGATGTATCTTCATTCTCATTGATTTCCATGAAGTGTTTCAGTTCTTCTTTGATTTCTTGATTGATCCACAGATTCTTGAGCAGGATTGCCCTTAGCTTCCAAGTGTTTGATTTTCTCCTGAGCTTTTTATGGTGATTGAGTTCCAGTTTCATGGCATTGTGGTCAGAGAATATGCAGGGAATAATTTCAATCTTCTGGTATCAGTTAAGCCCTGATTTTTGACCTAGTATGTGGTCAATTCTGGAGAAAGTTCCATGTGCACTCGAGAAGAATGAGTATTCTGCTGTTTTAGGGTGAAATGTTCTGAATATATCTATGAGATCCACCTTGGACCATATATTCTTTATCTATTCATCTATCAAAGGGCATCTTGGCTCTTTCCACAGTTTGGCTCTTGTGGACATTGCACATTGCTGCTATGAACATTAGGATACATATATTCCTTCTTTTCACTACATCTGTATCTTTGGGATAAATATCCAGTAGTGCAAATACCCATTGCCAGCTCACAGGGTAGCTCTATTTTTAATTTTTGGAGAACACTCCACACTGTTTTCCAAAGTGGGTGCACCAACTTGCATTCCCACCAACACTGAAGGAGGTTCCCCTTTCTCCATATCCTTCTCCAACATTTGTTGTTTCTTGCCTTATTAATTTTTGCTATTCTAACTGGTGTAAAGTGGTATCTCAATGTGGTTTTGATTTGAATTTCCCTGATGGCTAATGGTGATGAAAATTTTTTCATGTGTCTGCTAGCCGTTTGTATGTCTTCATTAAAGAAGTGTCTGTTCATGTCTTCTGCCCATTCTTTGACTTGGTTATCTGTTTTTTGGGTGTTGAGTTTGAAAAGTGCTTTATAGATCTTGGATACCAGCCTTTGTACCATCACTTGTGAATATCTTCTCCCATTATGTGGGCTGCTTCTATGTTTTGTTGACTGTTTCCTCTGCTTGTGTGGAAGCTTTTTATCCTGGTGAAGTCTCAGAAGTTCATTTTCACTTTTATTTCCCTTGCCTTTGGAGATGTGTCTTGAAAGAAGTTGCTGCAACCGATGTTGAAGACATTACTGCCTATGTTGTCCTCTAGGATTTTGACAGATTCCTGTTTCACGTTGAGGTCTTTGATGACTCACTTCGAACAAACAGAATATCACAGAAGTAATGGGCTGTCCTCCCAAAATTCAGTTCTGTGGTTTCCATCTTCAGTGTTCTCTCTCTGTCTCTCTCATGCTCTCTCCTCTCATCACTCACCCTGGCAGAAGTAATGGTGAGGGTATCCCTATGGAGAGGCCCACATGGTGATAAATGGAAGTTTCTGGTTCTAGTCAAGTCTTCAGTCTATAGCCATGCCAACATAGTTTGACTACAATCTCATGAAAGACCCTGATCCAGAATCATCCAGTTAACACACTCCCAGATACCTGACCCTCTAAGGCATATGAAATAATATAAGTTATATAACCTGCTTTAAAAGTTATTCATTTTCTGACTTGCATATCCCTTCTGAAGTGTTTAAAATTAAGATAATCCAAAAAAAGAAAAAAGTCATTTATTCTCACTAAAAATTGTTATGCTGTGAATTATTCAGTTTTAGAATTTTAGCGTACTCCATGTACTATATTCAGATGACCAATACCTGGCTGATGTCAAGGCTGGTGACATGTCTTTGTTTCCATTTTCATGTCACAAATTATCAATCAAAAGTAAGTCAGCACTGGCAAGGAGAGTTTTAAAATTTTCCACCAGAAATACACTGGAGGCTTTTACGTATTTCAGCAAGATGGTCAGTGAGTTTGCTTCTTGCCAGTTGTGCAAGAAGTTGCCTGATGGGGTGCCTGGATGGCTCAGTCAGATAAGTGTCTGTCTTCAACTCATATCATGATCCTGGAGTCCTGGGATCAAGTCCTACATTGGGCTCCTTCCTCAGTGGGGAATCTGCTTCTTTCCCTGCCTCTCTCCCCACTTCCTGGCTTGTGTTCTCTAGCTCCCTCTCCCTCGCTCTCAAATAAATAGATAAAGATCTTTTTTAAAAAAAAGTTGCATGATGGGGCGCCTGGGTGGCTCAGTTGGTTAAGCGACTGCCTTCGGCTCAGGTCATGATCCCGGAGACCTGGGATCGAGTCCCACATTGGGCTCCCTGCTCGGCAGGAAGCCTGCTTCTCCTCTCTCACTCCCCCTGCTTGTGTTCCCTCTCTGGCTGTGTTCTCTCTGTCAAATAAATAAAATCTTTAAAAAAAAAGTTGCATGAGGAACTCTAAATGGAAACCTTGCAGCATTGTCTTCGCCTTTGTTATGCATTGGCACCACTGACATTTCTTTGGCTGATCTGGTCTCTGATCCACTTTAGGAGGTGTGGCAGGATAAGCAGTGTGCATAGTCCTGAAGGCACTAAATAAGATCAACTGGGGATTGAGAGAAGCAGGCTGATATACTCTTAAACAAACTAAAAAAAAAAAAAAAAGATGAAAAAGAAAATGTTACACAGTATTTTCCTGCTGGGGCTGTCTTCAACTGTAAAATTAAAATTCTAACATTTGTCTCACGGGACTTTTATTGTAAGGATTAAACAAGACGATGTATGTAAAGCTTAGTTTCTGGCTAGTCGCTAAATAAATGGAGATAAATAGGGTTGTTATTAACAATAATAAAAACATACTGGGCTGCCTGGGTGACACAGTTAACTGCCTTCAGCTCAGGTCATGATCCCTGGGTCCTGGGATAAGAGCACCAAATCAGGCTCCCTGTTCTGTGGGAAGTTTACTTTTACCTTCCCTCTGCCTCTCCCCCTGCTTGTGCTCTCCCTTAGCATATTTTATCTTAAATAAATAAAAAAAATTAAAAAATACTGAAAGAATATATAAAAGAACATTTTAATAGATATCACAACTTTAAAATCAAGAATCATTTTTAAGCATCCAAATTATTAACAAAACAATTACTATGGAAAAAACCCTGAAATGTGTATACATTTAAGAAGTGACATTTTGGGGCACCTGGGTAGCTCAGTTGCTTAAGCGACTGCCTTTGGCTTGGGTCATGACCCCGGGAGTCCCAGGATCAAGCCCCACATCAGATTTTCTTCTCAGCAGGAAACCTGCTTCTCCCTCTCTCTCTCCCCTTGCTTGTGTTCCCTCTCTAACTGTGTTTCTCTCTGTCAAATAAATAAATAAAATCTTTTTTTAAAAAAAAAGAAGTGACATTTCCACTATAAAAATTCTTTTTAGGATCTGTTGAGTTAGTCATAAAAATTGTCTTGAGGATGAGAGGAGCCAGGGTGGGTCAGTCAGTTGAGTGTCCAAGTCTTCGTTTCAGCTCTGGTCATGATCTGAGGGTCCTGAGATAGAGCCCTGCATCAGGCTCTATGCTCAGTGGGGACTCTGCTTGGGATTTCTCTCTCTCACTCCCTCTGCTCCTCCCCTCACTCTGCTTTCTCTCTCAAAATAATTAAATAAATAAATCTTTTTAAAAAAATTGTCTTGAGGATGGAAAAAATACAATGATATTTATTTAGAAATAGACAATTGTAGAATGGAAGACATACATCATAAAAACATTTTTGGATTTATAATAACTTAATATGTACATAAATTAGGCATCCAAATAGGTGGGGTCAGGGATAGAATATATTCATTAAATAGTGCTGAGGCAATTGACTGTTCATTTGAAAAACAAAGACATCTTAGATGCATATATTACACAATGTGGCAAAGCAAATGCAGGATGGGTTTCAGAGTTAAATACAAAATTCAAAATTGAAAAGGGACACGGGAGTATATCAGTAAATATTTATCAACTTTCAATGATGGCAGACATTCTTAGAACACACGGAATGGAAGAAGGCTCAAAGGGAAAGAGCAGAAGATTTGACTACATGAACATTTTAAAAAAACTTATGTAAAAAGTTACCCAAATTAAAAGACAAACAATAAACTTGGAGAAATATTTGCAGAAAATATGAAAAGATTAATATATTTACCCTCTAAAGAAATGCAGACAAAACAAACTAAAAAAAAAGAAAAAATAAAGTGAAAACACTGAGGTCACCTTAGATAAATAGGCCAAGAACATGAAAGTCCAGTTACAAAAGAGAAAAATGCAAACATGGGTAACAGAAGAAAATGGTCTGCTTTATCAGTAAGCAGAAAAAACAAAGTAAAATTATTATAAATTTTGCCTCTCACATTGGAAATGGTAAAAAATGGTATTTGCAATGGTGTGATGAAATGGACACCGATCATTTCTAAATGGACTCTCTCACTTTCCTGTCAGTAATTCAATAGTATGCATTAAAATTCCTAAAATATTCATAGTACTTCAAAATATTCATAATTTACTTCATAACAGTAACAAAAACTATTATTTATTTAGAAATAAACTTAATAGAAAGGTAGAAATTCTTATTTTTAAAGGCCTTCAAAACCCTTCTTTAGAAATAATACTTGAATAAATCAATAGACCAAACCATGTTCCTATCTGGAAAGATATAATATTGTAAAGCTGTCAATTCTCCCCAAATCATCTATAAATTTTACATATTCTTTTTCTTTTTCTTTTGTTTTGTTTTGAGAGAGAGAGAATGAGAGACCATGAGAGGGGAGAGGGGGAAGCAGACCCCCGCTGAGCAGGATGCCTGATGTGGAACTCGATCTTGGGACTCCAGGATCATGACTTTCAGCCAAAGGCAGTTGCTTAACCAACTTAGCCACCCAGGCACCCCAATTTTACACATTCTAATTAAAATTCCAAAGGTAGAAAATTCCAATCAGAAACATGATTCTATAGTTAAACATATGAGACTAATCAAGTCCACTTGGGAAGAAAGAGATCAATGAGAATGTGACCTGTATATGTGATTTCTAAAACAAGAAGTGGATGACTGTGTATTCTTGAGCTATAGTGGCTGAAACATTGTGGCACTAACAGAATGATGTAACAGAATAGAAAGCCCAGAAGCAGGCACGAGCATAAAAAAGCATTTAATGTTTGACAAAAAAGGAGGTACTTCAAATTATTGGGAACAGTCTTGGGAGCTAAGCTATAGAATGAAAAAATAAAGCTGTATCACTATGTCACATTATGTATGAAAATAAATTTGAGCTGAAAAAGGTGAAACATAAAACACAAAAACTAAAACAGTAAAATAAGTAGCAGAAAACAGAGATGAATATTTACATAAACTTGAGATAAGGGAAATAATAAATATCAAGTGTGACAGCAAAGATAAAAGTCATAAAGTAAAATATATACTTGACTACAGAAAATTTTAAAAGTCTATAGATCAAAAACACCAGTAACATTAATGAGATACAAATATAAATAAGGAAAATATTTGTGGCATATATGAAAAAGAGTTACTATTTGCATTAATATAAGAGGGAAAGCTCAGCCTCTCTCGCAAAGAAACATAAACTAAAACAGTAATAAGAAATAGTGAGTCACCCACCACATTGTAAAGATTTTTAAGAATGGTAGTCCCTAGGGTTGGTCAGGACTAGGAAAGTAACCTGATTGCATTGAATCAGTAGAAAAGTCGATTGGTACAATCTGTTTATTGATAATTTGTAAATATTCATTAAAGTGTTGAAAATATGTACATGCATATGGTCCATTAAAGGAAACAGTTGTGCAAAGACATATCAAAACCTTGCCTTTAAGAGTGAAAAATTGGAAACAACCTAAAAGATCAAGGCAGGAGTTTGATTAAGGAAATCCTGGTGCAGTTATAAAATGGTATACCCTTGCCATGAAGCAGGTGCATTTATTAATATGGGATTGAAAATGACTAGGTTGTGATGGAAGGAGAAGGAGAACAGGAGAGTTCTGGGTGTGAAGAAAGTGGCAGAACAAAATGCTGAAAATCAGATGGAAAGTGAAGAAATGGGAGGCCAGTGTTTAGAGGGAAGCTGAGACTCATGGCCAGGCATTGTCATTTTGAAAGCATCTTCCCTCTACTCACAACTTTGCAAACGAGTCTTGCTAATGATGCTGTTGCAACCATGCATCACTAATTGGCCTCCTCCACTCTCCTCCCTAAGGTCTAGTTTCTTTCTGACTTAAGGACCGAAAAGAAAGAAAATCTCTGGGCATCCCTTCCCTCTGGCCTTATTAGCAGAGAGGCAGAAGCCAATCAGCAAATCCCACTTCCCCTTAGTCCCTAGGCTGCATTATCCTGAACTCTCATTTGGGAGCTAATTAGAATATTCTGTTTGTGGAACTAGGCAAGACTACATTCTCCAATCTTGGCCCTGGCTGTCTCCGTGGGAACCTTCATTAGAGCAGTTTCTGGGTACGGGTGGGACTCTTGAGGTCCTGCAGAGCTGGGAAAGTTAGCAAAGTTTATCAATTAGATGCCTTTTGTAACAGAGCAAAAGACACTGAGGTGTTTTGAGGGCCCAGGAGATCAATCACACTCCCTCCCAGTTTCCATGGTGTGGGGAGGGGTGGTGCTGGGCAGCACATTCTATAGGACTGAGTCCTTCATCAGTGCATTCGAAGGAGGCGGGGGCCAGTGTGGTAAACAAGACATAGTACCAGCTGGGAAAGCTAGAGTTTTAGGGGGAAATTCCTGCTCTGGTCCATAGTAGAGGAAGGGCACAAACTCTAGAAATACAGCAAATGCTTTCTACTGGAAACCCTCAGTGGAATTTTAACATCACCTTCACGTTGCACTTGTCAACTCAATAATTCTGTATTTCAGTTAATCTTTAGAATAATCATTTGAACTGTATGTTAGGATTCCCATTTAATTGATGAGAAAATCAGGGCCCACAGAGAGCAACTGGCCTGCCCAGTGTTACCCAGCGAGCTCGTAGCAGTCTTAGCCCGGAAGCCAGGTCTCCTGACTCCGCAGTCCAGTGCACTCTCCACGTGACTGTATAGGAGCGCAGGCTTCTCAGGTTGTTGCCTGGCACAGAGAAAGGGTTTGCTTTGTGTTTGCTTTCCTCATATCTTGACCTGAGCAACTACCTGTCTGTACCAAATAAAGGTCTGAAGTCTTCTTTAGGCCCTGATACCACTATCTTCCCAGGTCCTGCAAAAATAAACTCAAAAAATGAGGTTATATATTTTCTGGCTGATGTCCCAAGATTCCTTCCCAAGCTCTCTTCTTTAGGTTTTAGTGATTTTTAGCACTTAGGCCTTCATGTCTCTGCCCGGGCCATAGCTACACCTCAATCTGGGCATCTCTCCAGCTGCCGAACACCAAGAACAGACTTACCCATCACAGGCCCACCGGGCATGAATTAATTGTTCCTGGGTTTGCACACCTGTTTTCAACCTTATCCCCTGTCCAGTTAATTGCCCATGGTCACTTATTTTCCCTCAGCCTTTGGCATCCTATGTGGGTCTGAGTAAGTATTTATCATGCAGTATGTGAGTGAAAAAAACCCAAGATATTTGGAATGGACTAATTTTACAGATAAAGGAAACTGATGCTTAGAAAGTTCATGTAGCCTAAAATGGAAGAGGCTGGATTAGAACCCAGGTCTCCAGATGTCCTGTATAAGGCTCTCTTCCCTCAACTACACTGCCTTTCCCATTTCTGAGATTCACTGCACCTAGAGTCAGTATCAGTGTTTAGTTCTGAATTCTTTGGTGATTTACTAGAAGCAGGTGGAGAGGGAGGTAAAGATGCTGGGTCAGGAGTCAGCACTTTTGAAGGTTGTCCTACTTACTAAACTTATGGCCTCTGGAAAATCTCTTAGCCTGTTTGTACCTGTGCTTTTGGTTTTTTTTTTTTTATCTGCAAAGTGAGGATAATAGAAACTGGCCTTCTTACCCTGTGATCCTGGCCCGGGTTATGGGTGACACTCAACTATGCCATTGCAGTATTCAAATAAGAACAAATTTCAAAGTGCTCTGTAAATATTGTTATGTGCTAATAGAATAATAAGAGAAAACAAACTACTGTTGGAATTCTCTTGAGTCCTAAGAGTACCTTTCTCTATGCTGGACAAATGATTAAGCTTCTGGACTGTAGGATAGATGCGAGGAAGGGGGCAACATGGAATATATATGAAAGCACCTCCAAGTGCTCGTACATAGATGCCCAGTGTGCATAAAATGACATCTGCTGTGTTTGACAGATGGATCCTGGATGTCCTCAGAAGTTCACAAAGCAACTGGTGACATCTGGCATGTGTCAACCCCCTTGCCCTCCCAACTCCACATTGTCACCATTGGTACTATAAAATTTTTTTTTATAATTCTGTTTCACTGAGTGACACACAATTATCATATTATTTCACTCATATGTGGAACATAAGAAACAGCACAGAGGACAATAGGGGAAGGGAGGGAAAGCTGAATGGGAAGAAATCAGAAAGAGGGACAAACCATATGAGACTCTTGACTCTGAGGAAAAAAACTGAGGGCTGGGAAGAGGGAGGTGGAGGGGATGGGGTAACTGGGTGATGGGCATTAAGGAGGGCATGTGACATGATGAGCACTTGTTATTATACTCAATTAATGAATCATTGAACATTATATTAAAAACTAATGATGTACTATAACTTGGTTAATTGAATTTAAATAAATCAATAAAAATGTTATTGTTTTTAATTTGCTTAAAGATTCTATTTATTTGAGAGAAAGAGAGAGAGAGCAAGAACAAGAGAGAGCACAAGTGAGAGGGAGAAGCAGACTCCCTGCTGATCTGGGAGCCTGATGCGGGATTTGATCCTAGGACCCCGGGATCATGACTTGAGCAGAAGGCAGACACTTAACTGCCTGAGCCACCCAAGCATCCATTGTTTGTTTTTTTTAAATGATAGAACCCCGTGAAAAACTTCAAATAAAAGTGGATAGAATAAAAGCAAAGTGCTTCTCCACTTCCCGTAACACTCCCCAGTCCTATCCTCCTCCATGGTGTGAATCCATTGACAGACTGGGGCTTGTTGTCCAGAACTTTTTTGCCCTGTACATATATCACATTATCATCATTTTCTAAATTTAGCAATAGATGCTATACATCTTTTCATGTCAATACCCTCACACTTCTTTTTAAACAAAAATATGCTTTTTATTCAAATTATTCACCTGAAACATGAATTACTTATACTTGCATAGCAGAGTTAAAAGCTAGTCACTTCAGATTTCACTGGGGGAAAAATAGCTTTCAGAGACATGTGTATAACTTCAGGGAACTAACAATATTCACAGCACCTAAAGGTAGTCCTAAAGCAAACTACTTCAGAGCATGAACTGAAGAAAGACAAACACTTTGTCATAACATATGATTACTTATTCATTATAACCCTTCCTCTGTAATATGTTCAATGTTAAATGGATCTTAGTTTTCTGGGCGTTATTGGATTTCACACCCTGGCTGGATACTCATCCGGTGTACTAACTAAATACTCTCTTTCTAATTCTCTGCAGGAAGGAGACACTTCTTTGTCTCTAGCTTCAGGGAGTTTCTCATCGTTTTGAGGATAGATGATATGGTTCACAAGTAGTCAGGAAAGCTCTCTTTTATGTCAAGCTCAGTGTTTGTCTTTATTTCACCAAAATAGAGGGGTTTTTTTCATTTTTATTTTATATCTTTATATCTCCCTAATATTGGACCTTTGGGGTATTTTTAAGGGGGGGCTAGAAATGTGCATAGTACTTTCATTTCACTAAAAGTTGTCCCAGGTGTGTCCTACAATTTCATCATGAGGATAAACTCATTAAACTTTGAGAGGGGCCCTTTTTCCTAACTGTATTAGATGGTGATATAATCTAACAACTTTTTATTGATGTAGGGGTTCTTTCAGATTGTTGCCATGGCTCGTATTAGTCTGGCATTCAAAATCGAAGAAGCACATTACCCTCGTTCGCGAATAGCACCATGGATTCAATTTGTGGGGATGGAAGATGCAGAGAACACACCTTGTGCCTGGAGGCCCACTGACCCTGAATGCATCCAGCCAGCATTGGGCCACATTGTCCTGGGCTGTTATGGTGCCTCCAGCCCTCCTCCCTTGGCCCTGGCCCAGCAGACAATGCAGGACACAGAGGGGCTCTGGACCTGGAAGTGCACTGCCACCACCAGGACACCGCAGTGGGTTACCAGGCTGCTTTGGCATTTTTGGGGGGTATTTTTTTTTAACAAATTTTTTTTTTATGTTATGTTAGTCACCATACAGTACATTATTAGTTTTTGATGTAATGTTCTATGATTCCTTGTTTGCATTTGCTCCATGCAATACATGCCTTCCATTAGACCCATCACCAGACTCACACATCACCCCCCCCCCGCTTCCCTCTGAAACCCTCAGTTTGTTTCCCAGATTCTATAGTCTATAGTCTATCATGGTTCTTCTCCCCCTCTGATTCCCCCCTTCATTTTTCCCTTCTGTTACTCTTCTCCATGCTATTCCTTATGTTTCACAAATGAGTGAAAATTATCATATGGATAATTTTCTTTCTCTGCTTGATTTATTAAACTTAGCATCATCCCCCCAGTACCATTCATGTTGGTGCAAATGGTGGGTATTCATCCTTTCTGATGGCTGAGTAATATTCCATTGTATGTATGGAACACATCTTCTGTATCCATTCATTTGTTGACAGGCATCTCAGCTCCTTCCACAGTTTGGCTATTGTGGCCATTGCTGCCATGAACATTGGGGTATATGTGCCCCTTCTTTTCACCACATCTATATCTTTGGGGTAAATACCTAGTAGTGCAATTGCTCCACACTGTTTTCCAAGTGCCTGTACCTTTGGCATTCTGAAAACATCTAGCCATTTGACCTCCTGTGTAGAAAACAAATTTCTTTTCATAAGTCATGCTTCCTATTATCAATTAATCAGTCTGCAAGGTTGTTTTCTGTACTCAGCACTATACTGGGTGTTTGGAGGACACAGTATGGTATTTAAAATGATTCCTGTCTTTTAGGAGCTTATGCTGTAGTTGAGGAGAGCAAAAGAAGCTGCAGGGAATCTGGAAAAGCTGATGATAGTATCTTGCTGCTCTGGACACAGTCTGTCAGAGGAATCACCTCGCAAAGGAAAGCCCTCCCTGAGTGAGAGGCTCTGGCTAAAAGGTCAAGACTGAGTGGAGAGGCAGGAAGAGAAGACGAAGGGAGGGCTGTGCACACCACAGAGGTCTGGATGTGATGTGATGGATCAGAAAGAAATCAGTGGCTTTTTTTTTGCGGGGGGGGGTGGTGGAATGACATGGGGCAGATGTAGCTCCAGGGAGTTAACTTGACACGTGTGGAGAACAGTGGATGGGGAGGGGCACAGGATCAGAGGCTCCTGCGGGAGCCCCAGTGGAATGGGATGGCATGGGCCTGAATCAGGAAGCAGCTGTCTGCAGGACAACAATGGTGTGGGTTAGAAGAGCGTGTTAGAGACTGTTTAGCAGGACCTGGTAGGTGGCTGGACTTGGAGAATGACCATAGGTCCATTTGATTGGGAAATATTCTTCAGGGTTCCATGCTGCCTTCCCAAGCAATGAATTAATAAGCATGTCAAGTAAGGTCACTCATCTCAGACTTCCAACCCCTGGTCCGGGAAGTGTCTGAAATGGTTCACAGAAAAAATTTTAGAGATGATCAAGACAGCACGTGAAATGGACTATTACTCTATTCACTGTTCTTCTCTGGATTGCCTTAGCTTTGCCCTTTTGGTAAAACACTGGTTTCCTACACTCATTCATTGGTAAACTGCAGACATTTTCTCCCTCTATTTTTCTTTCCTTTCTCCCATAACTAAGTATCTACACATATTAAACAGAATGCCATTATGTATCAGTGTATTTTCACAATCAAAAAAAACACCTTGCTCAGTGCTTCTCCTAGAACATGTGGAATCCATCCTCATGTCTTTGGTGCGGGTGTTGTGAGTCAGCTCACATACAGACATGAAAATGTGGTATTCCCCCTAATGATTACTCAGGATGGGGCACTGGCTTTGGCAAGTGTTTGATAATGTTTCTTTGAAGAAGATGCTGGCAGGGTGTTCTGACAGGTCCTAACACCCTATTCCTAGACTATGTCAGACCCCAATTTAGTTTTGTAGTCTTGGCTTTATTTCCTGAAGAAGAATTTTTTTATTTTATAGATTTTATTTATGTATCTGACAGAGAGAAACACCGCTAGAGAGGGAACACCTGCAGGGGGAATGAGAGAGGGAGAAGCAGGCTTCCCACTGAGCAGGGAGCCCCATTCTGGGTTCGATCCTGAGACTCCGAGATCATGACCTGAGCCTAAAGCAGATGCCTAATGACTGAGCCATCCAGACGACCCTTAAAGAAGAATCTTTTAAAAAACACACACAATACTCTGGTACAAATATATTTTATCTTAAAAGATGGTGGAGGGTGTGAACATTTTGTTTTTATTGGCATTGTAAACATATTTCAATTGAACACTCATTAAATTAAAAAAATAGCTAATTTGTGTCCCATTTCCTAACCCACATTATGATATTCTCCCACCTCTCTTTAATCCATCTTCTACCAGCTTTAGCTTTTCTCCCCAGTCCAAGGTAAACCATATTCTACTCTGGTCCATACTATCTACTTTCCTTCTATCCTTCAACCCACCCCTGAAGATTCCTGCTGCCCACACCGACATCCAGCATGAAAAAGTCAGGGGGTCCTCTAGGAGGGAGGGGCGTGCTGATGTCCTGCCTTCTCATTCAGGTGGCCGCTTCCCCATCAGCACCCTTTTCAGGGCACCCTGAACATCCGGGTTCCGGAGGCTATAGATGACCGGGTTCAGCATGGGGCTAAGGACAGTATTGAGGATCCCAATTCCTTTGTCCTTATCTGAGGCTGACACCGAGCCCAGACGCATGTAACTGAAGAAGCCAGTTCCATAAAAGATACAGACTATGGTGAGATGGGAGCCACACGTGGAGAAGGCCTTCTTCCTCCCCTCTGCTGAACGGATTCGTAGCACTGCAGCTGTGACATGGGCATAGGACACTGAGATGAGGATCATGGGGAACACCCCCATGAAAGTGGCCCCCACAAAAAGCAGCTGCCCATTGACATGGATGCTGGAGCAGGAGAGCTGGAAAAGGGGTGGGAGGTCGCAGTAGAAGTGGTTGACCACGTTAGGGCCACAGAAATCAAGCACAGATATAGCCACTGTGTGAGTCAGAGCATTGATAAAGGAGATGGTGCAGCAAATGCCCACTAGGGCTCCCTGGACTTCACGGCTCATGCGGGTGCTATAGGTGAGGGGCTGACAGATGGCCAGGTAGCGGTCATAGGCCATGGCTGTCAGGAGGTGACAGTCCACACCAGCCAGGAGATGGAAAAAGAAGAGCTGTGAAATGCAGGCAGCATAGGGGACTCTGCACTGGTGGGCGAGGAGACATGCCAGCATCGGAGGCACAGTGACAGTGATGCATCCGATGTCCAGCAGAGACAGATTCCCCAGGAAGAAGTACATGGGGGTATGGAGTTTGGGCTCCACAAAGATGGCAGCCAGGATGCTGAGGTTGCCTCCAATGGTGACCACATAGGCAAAGAAGAAGACAACAAAAAGGATGGGTTGCAGTCTTATGTTTTCTGTCAGGCCAAGAAGGATGAACTCAGTGACAGCTGTCCTGTTCCCCCAGCCACCTGACTCCATAGGCTGCTTCTGAGCTCTGTAGTGGGAGAAGACCTGAACCTATCAAAAGGGAGAGAGACACACAGTAGGCACCTAATATGAGACTACTGGATGTTAGGGATTGTGGCATGAGCACCTACCAGCCTAGAGCTTGAGTAGTCTCCTGGGGGCCCCTATGATGCCAGATATGTACCCATTAATTGCTGGTTCAGGCTGAGATCCAGAGGGTTCCGGGGAAGGGGCTTGTGCAGAAGAAATTACTCGGGGTATAGGACACTGGCTATTTCACAACATTTATAATAGCTTTAAGGTTGTATCAGTATATAGTAACTGACTAGCAGTTCTGATTAGTTCAATGAATGGATGAATTTATGAGGTTCTAGAAATTACAATATAGGAGAGTAGCAACAACATAAAGAATGATAAGAGGATGAGAACTCATGAAATCAAAAAAAGATGCAAAAGCAAGTGAGCAAAGAAAGAGCAAGGAGCAGACCAAAGTACAGAAATATTCAGAGGCTAAATATGGAGGACATGAAGGCAATTTAAGAAAGCACTGACAACATTTTTAAAGTGTAAACTCTAGTATTATGCTAAGAACTTCATATTAATTTTCTTATTTAATTTCACAGAGCTCTATGGGGTAACTGCTATTATATCAATATAATCAGGACACTGAGGTTTTTAAAGGTTAAATGAGTAGCTGGTCCTCAAACCCAAGGCTGTGTGACTCACCAGATCTACACTTTAACATTGTACAGGCTCTTACAGAACTTGGACATGTTGTTACTGAGGCATTATAAATTACATTGTGTGTGATAAAGAGAGGAAAGATATTCCTAAGTCTTCAGGTCTTGGCATCACCACAGCCATTCAAAGAGGTCAAGATCCCATCTATCCATCCATCCATTCTTCTATTCAGTAATTGTCTATTTGTTAAATGTAGTAAGATTCTGCATATATTTTCATGGTGGAACTAACAGATAGGGCATAAGGTGTGAGAGAAAGAGAAGATACAGAGATGATTCCAAGATTCTTGGCCTGAGCAACTGGAATCACTATTAAGTGATATAGGGACATGAAACATGAGAGAATTTGGACTCTGAGAAACAAACTGAGGGTTTTGGAAGGAGGGGGAATGGGTGAGCCTGGTGATTGGTATTAAAGAGGGCACGTATTGCATGGAGCACTTGTTTGGGGCATAAACAATGAATCTTGGAACACTGAAAAAATAAAATAAATTATCATTTAAAAAAGTGATATAGGGAAGACTGATGATTTCGTAGGGGGTGGGGTCATAGACCAGGATATTTTTCAAGGGAAAAGAGGGGAGTTGAAGTCCAAGGGAACATTTAACTAGTTTCCACTCAATTGAACATGTTAGCAGTTTGGTTTTCCTAACAAGTGCCTGGACAACTGAGGAATGAACCCATGATGTCAAAAATTCTTCCACGTGACTGCATCAATAGCTCTGGAAAGGTACCTTTGGGACACCGTTCTGCTGGATTCTTGCTCTGCTAGGCCACCCTTTGTCCATGATTGTGCTAGTGCTCCTTTCTTGCTGGAACACTCTTCCCTTCCACACATCAAAACTCCATCTTCAAGGCTCAGTCTTGGGTCATTGTCCCATCATCTCAAGGAAGTCCTCCTTATGCACCCCAGTTTTTAATTGATCTTCCCCTCCTGATGAGACAATTAATAACCTGAATCATTCTAGCACTTGCATATGGAGAAAGGGGTGACTGAACCATTACAAGGAGTAGCTTGTCAAAAGTCATACTGGAGGGCCACTCAAAATCAACAACACAAGACAAAGAATGAAGATTATGCTAATAGGCTACCACAGGAGCTCTACACTACCCCCTGACACCTCCATTCTGTCCTTTCCTGTGGCAATCTGTTGGGCTCAACTCTGTTGGGCCAGTACTGTCCCTCAGTGGGAGAGAGAAGACTGCTAGCCTGTCACATGTCATGTCTTCCTTTTCAGAATCTACCTCCCACCTGGGAACACCACTGATCCCCACAGTGGGAAGCCAGCCACCAACCTCTCAGACACTGTACACTTTATGTTTTCTATCACAACTTCAGTTTTGGACAAACTTTAGCTCTATCAAGGGCTACACTTAGACACAGAGCAGAGTGACAATGCCTCCTTTGCGCTCAGTAGGAGATAACATGTCTCCTGGATATACCCTTCCAGAATGCTGGAGGTGGGGCAAGGATCATCGTTTCTCCACCAAATACAGCTTTTCTGGCCTGGATGATGTAAAAGTCATAATGTAAGGAGAAAAGGTGTTCTTGCCTTCAAGGAAATCACAGAGTATTTGGGGAGGAAGACTCTTGAATGTGGAGTTTTAAGAGAGGTTGACAGGCTGCCTACCTGGATCAGAAGGACCTGTGAATAAGAAAATTTTCAGCCGAATTTTTGGGAGGAGACAGGGGAACTCAGAAGACTGAGCTCCCTGTACTCAGGAAGCAGAGGACCTGGAGAGGAGGCATCCAAGACCAATAAAGGAGACAAGACATGCAGCAACAGTTAAGAAGGGCAAGTTAAATTTTCTTAATAATGAAAGAGAGCTTGCTTACAACAAAGGAATTTCTCCATTTACTGAAATATGAGACTGACAAAAAGAAAGCCAGAATCTCTGCTACTCTGTGTTGAAAAAGCATAGGAAGAAGACCTCCAAGCATAGCAGGACTCTTCCCCCACACATACTGCCCATCTCATTTTCCTCTGAGCTCAGGTGTTGGTTTTCTTGGGGCTGGGGACATTTTGTTTAGCCACCAAGGAGGCCTGCTGTGCAGAGATTTGAAGGCAGCAATTTCTGCTGGATGAAGGAGCCAAAAGATTTCTCTGAACCCTTCTTAAAAGCAAATGGGCAATAATCCCTTCATCGTGATTCATCTCTTCCTGTTCCATGACTAGAGAAGATAAATTTCTTCTCTTCTGAGTTTGTCTCATGTGTATAATCTTTTACCCAGTGCTGGGGAAGCCCAGCAAAATGTAACATATGAAGTTAGCTTACAAGTAACAAGAGAGTGTTATCAAGCACTTTCTACCCAAGTTACTTTTTAAAAAAAATTTATTTGTTTGACACAGAGAGAGATCACAAACAGGCAGAGAGGCAGGCAGAGAGAGAGAGAGGAGGAAGCAGGCCCTCCACTGAGCAGGGAGCCTGATGCGGGCCTCAATCCCAGGACCCTGAGATCATGACCTGAACCAAAGGCAGAGGCTTTAACCCACTGAGCCACCCAGGCACCCTACCCAAGTTACTTTTATGTTTTACCTAATTCAATCCCCACAAAAATATATAAGGGAAGTAAAAATAACAACTGAGATTTAATTAGATCTTACTATGTGTCAAGCACTGTTCTAAGTATTTCATTAATCTCAAATAATCCTATAAAAGAGATACTATCATAATCCCCATTTCAAAGGCAGGAAACTGAGGCAAAAAGAGGTAAGGTAACTTGTCCATGTTTAGGTAAATAGTGAGGGGCAGAGCTGTCCGATCAAAGGTGGCAGAGGAACTCATCAAGAATACCTCAACAGAATGCAGACTGATGCAGCCACTCTGAAAAACAAAAAGGAAGTCCCCCAAAAGTTAAAAATAGAACTACCCTATGACCCAGCAATTGCAATACTAGGTGTGTAGCCAAAGGTTAAAAACATAGTGATTTGAAGGGGGGACATGCACCCCAATGTTTATAGCAGCAATGCCCACAATAACCAGACTATGGAAAGAGCCCAGATGTCCAACGTGAAAAGAATGAAATCTTGCCATTTGCAATGACATAAATGGAACTAGGGGGTATTATGCCAAACAAAATAAGTCCATCAGAGAAAGACAAATACCATATGGTTTCACTTGTATGTGGAATTTAAGGGACAAAACAGATGAACATATGGGAAAGGAAGGAAAAATAAAATAAAATGAAAATTGAGAGGAAGGCCAACCATAAGAGACGCTGAACTCTAGGAAACAGAGGATTTCTGGTGGGGATGTGGGTGGGGGATGGGGTAACTGGGTTATGGGTATTAAGGAGGGCACTTGATGGAATTTACACTGGGTGTTATGTGCAACTGATGAATCTCTAAATTCTACCTCTGAAACTAAAAAAAGAAAAAAGAAAAAAAAAGGAATACCCCAACACATGCCATGTGTGGTACAGGCAATTTGTGGATGCAGATTATTTGGTGAGAAGAGAGAGGGTATTTGTAGGGATCCCTCATGTCAGTGTATAGGAAACATCCTCTCAGATGGATTTTTCTAGCTTAAAATTAAGCCCAGTCTGGATTTGAAATCATAGTAGTGACACAGCCTGTTCTCACATAGCACAGTGACAAGAGTTCATTCTTGCTCTGAGCAGTAGCAATGTCTCTTCATCCCATATGCTTTTGTCCACCCCCACTTCTCCTGTCATCTCCCAACAGTTCTCTGTTCCAATATGCTGTATGTAGTTCTTTCTCTCCACAAAGCCATGCACAGTCTCCCACGCTCTCTTCACACACACTCTCCCTCTCCCCCACCCCTTCTCCCTTTCTTCCTTCTCTCTCTCTCTCTCATGATTCTGGCATACAAGGATGACAACTCAGCACAGTCGAAAGAGCTGTGCAGTTGTAGTTCAGGTGCTTATGTTATTTGTGTTACAAACAAGTTTCTACTAGCATTGGGACTTTAGAGAAAGGAAATAAAGGGGGAAAAAGAAAGGAGGGTTGGAAGGAGAAAAGAAGGAATGAAAAGAAAAATAAAACAGAAAGCTAATGTTTACATAAATATATATACTCCATTATATGTCAATACATTATATGTTACTTTTAAACTTTACAAATAGGGGTGCCTGAGTGGCTCAGTAGTTAAGCATCTCCCTTTGGCTCAGGTCATGATCCTGGAGTCCCAGGATCGAGCCCCGCATTGGGCTCTCTGCTCTGCAGAGATCCTGCTCCTCCCTCTCTAACTCTGCCTCCTTGTGTTCCCTCTCTAGCTGTGTTTTTATCTGTCAAATATATAAATAAAATCTTTAAAAATAAATTAATTAATAATTCATTATCCTTACAAATGTTCTTGAAGAGTAATCATTTTACAATGAGAAAGGTGAGGCTCAAAAAATTTAACTTGTCAAAGATCATATATGCACCAGTTTGTTCTGAATGGAGAGCTTGTTCTTCTTTTGCCATCCCCTACTGCTACCTAAGTTCCTTGCTATTAACCATCAGTCTCTCTCTCTATCCATCCATCCATCCGTCCATCCATCCATCCATCCATCCATCCAGCTATCCATCCATCCATCCATCCATCCATCCATCCATCCATCCTTCCATCCATCCATCCATCCATCCATGCATCCAGCTATCCATCCCTTTTTCCCTCTGTAATATGCAAGGAGGGTACTGCATTATCTCTAAATTTACTTAAGGGCGTGAGATTCTGTAAATACAGGCTACTCTGCCCGGACCAACCTAAATAGCCTCCTTGGCTCTTCCAGACTCTTCTTTCCACTATTTACCTGAGTCAGTTATCTCTGATGTTCCTCGATTTCCTCTATTTATTCCTTCCATCTTTCAGTCACTCAGAGTGGGAAACCTCACCATGTTATTTCCCTATCTCCCCTGAATCCTAGCATCACTCAGTTATTTGTTCTGTTAACAGGAAAAAAGCCATATGAAAACCATGAATGTTCTCCATCCCTCCTTACTCAAGACAGAAGGGAACTAGGAGCTGTGGAGCAGTGGGAAGTCTCATAGTGGGACTTACCTTTCTGTGAGTACTCAGTGCTGCTCCTGGCTGGGGCCTTGTAGAGATGGGGGTGAGTGCTAACCAGACCCTAGGTAGCCTGTCTCCAAAGGCTTATAAAAGGTATGAGGCAGGATCCCAGAGAGTCTATCCTTGTATTTTATTTGGCTCCTAATAAGCTCCTAGAGATCCTAAAAATTAACTCTCCCAGGGATTGCACAAGAAGCCAGGCAAGCAACCTCAGTCCTAAAGGATTTCTCTCATCTGCCTAGTATTTTAGAGTCTATTAAAGAAATATTAGATTTATGACATCATTCCAGGCTCCTAACATTGCCAAGAAAGGAGGAAATGTAAGTCACCGTGTTACACCTGAGATAGCTCCAGAGGGCTTAGATGGTTTAGCAAGGCCAGAGAGTGGGCTGTAGTGGACCTCAGGTAAGGCCCCAGCTGAGCTGATTCTGGCACTTTTTCTCACATTTATTTTTCACATTGGGTTTTTAAGGTATAACTTCAAAATGTGGCTTAACTAAAGTATAATTTCAATTATAAATTTTGGTGAATTTTGATAAAAGTATGCAATTGGGTATCTACCATCTCTGTCGATATATAAAACGTTCCAACCACTCCAAGAAGTTCCCTTCTGCCTCCTTGCAGACAATCCCCTTTTTACACCATAGCCCATGACAACCTCTGATCTGATTTCTGTCCCTATCTTTTTGCCTTTTTCAGATTATCATAAATCGTACAGTATGTAGATTTTTTATAACTGGATTCATTCAATTAGCACAATCCTTTTGAGATAATGGTTGTTGGCTTTACTAGTAGTTCAGCCCTCTTTTCACTAGGTAGTATGCCACTGTATGGATATACAGCAATTTTTTTACCTGATCACTACTTAATGAACATTTGGATTATTTCCAGATTTTAACCATAGCAGATAAATCTACAATAGATACCTGCATACAGTTCTTTGAGTGGTTATATGTCTTTATTTCTCCTTGAAAAATACCCAAAGTATAAATGCTGAACTCTATGTGGGTGGATATTATTTCTTCCAAAAAACAGTCAAGCTCTCTTCCAAAGTTGCTATAACATTTGCATTCCTACCAGCAAAGTGTACGATTCCATTTCTCATCAAAACTAATATCAGAATTTTTAACATTAACTATTAGATATGCAGTAGTATGTCATTGTCGTTTAACTTATATTTCCTCAGTTATATTGAACATCTTTTCATGTGCTTATTCACCATCATATGTCTTAGATAAAGTGTTAGTTGAAATAATTTGCCCCCATCCAAATTGGATGGTTTTCCTACTTCTTATTGAATAGTAAGAATTCTTTTATATTCTGGATACTAGCCTTTTATTACATAACTGTTTTGCAAATACTTTCTCAGTCTTGTATTTTTAATTTCTTAAGTTTCCTTTGAATAAATGACATTTTATATTTTGATAAATGTACTATTTACCAATTTTTTGATTCATGTTTCTTGTGTCTTATCTAAGAAATCTTTGTCTAATCTAAAGTCACAAAGATGTCTTTCTTTTTTTTCCCCAGAAATTTTATAGTTTTAGAACTTACACTTAGATCTAGGATCCATTTTAAGGTTTGAGTGTGTGTGTGTACATGTGTGTGTGTACGTGTGTGTGTGTACGTGTGTGTGTGTGTGTGTGTTTTATTTTGGGGGTATTTTTGAGGGTTTTGTTTGGTTTTTGTTTGTTTGATTGTTTTTTAATATGGTTGCAGGCAAGGTTTGGGTGGACGAATTTTTTTTCATATGGATGTACATTGTTTCAGCACAATGTTGAAAAGACTATTTTTTGGCAACTTTGACAAAAATTAATTGCCCATGAATGTGTGGGTGCATTTCCAGACTCTCTATTTTATTCCATTGATCAATGTGTTTTCTTTACACCAATACACATGGTCCTGATTACTGTAATTTAATAGTAAGTCCTGAAATCAAGTAGCTTATGTCCCCCCAATTTATTATTATTTTTCTAAATTATTAGTTAGATTTTGTTTTTCCATATAAAATGTAGAATCAGACTGCCAATTTCTACAAAACATATGCCAAAATCTATAGACCAATTTGGGAAGAACTGATATTAACAATATTGAGTTTTCTGATCCATATATCTCCATTCATTTAGGTCTTTCTATATCTTTTTTTCAGCAATGCTTTGTACTTTTCAGTATATAGTCTTGCATATATTTTGTTAATCATTCTTTTTTTATTTTTTATTAGTTCTGTTGTAACATTCCACTATCCATTGTTTGCGTAAAAACACTCAGTGCTCATTGCAATACATGCCCTCCTTAATACCCATCACTGGGTCAACCCATCCCTCCATCCCCCTTATCTCTGAAACCCTTAGTCTGTTTCCTGGAGTCTGTAGTCTCTCATGTTTTGTCTATCCCTCCAATTCCCCCTCTCTTCATTTCCCCCTACTTTCTCCTAAAGTCCTCCATGGTATTCCTTTTGTTCCACATATAAATGAAAACATATGATAATTATCTTTCTCTGCTTGACTTATTAAACTTAGCATCATACCCTCTAGTTCCATCCAAGTTGAATGAAATGATGGGTATTCATCCTTTCTGATGGCTAAGTAATATTCCATTGTATATATGGTTCACATCTTCTTTATCCATTCATCTGTTGAAGGCCATCTTGGTTCTTTTCACAGTTTGGCTATTGTGGACATCACTGCTATGAACATTTGGGATGTATGTGCCCCTTCTTTTCACCACATCTGTATCTTTGGGGTAAATACTCAATAGTGCAATTGCTGAGTCACAGGGTACCTCTATTTTTAACTATTTGAGGAACCTCTGTACTGTTTTCCAAAGTGTCTATACCAACTTGCATTCCAACCAACAGTGTAAGAGGGTTTTCCTTTCTCCACATCCTCTCCAGCATTTGTTGTTTCCTGCCTTGTTCATTGTTGCTATTCTACATTCTCAATGGGTTTTCCCTTAAGATCAGGAACACAAGGATGTCCAGTCTTGCCAATATTGTTCAATATAGTACTAGAAGTCCTAGCATCAGCAATCACATGACAAAAATAAATAAAAAGTTTTTCAAATTGGCAAAGAAGTCGAGCTCTCTCTCTTCACAGATGACATGATACTTTATGTGGAAAACCCAAAAGACTCCACCCCAAAATTACTAGAACTCATACAACAATTCAGTAATGTGGCAGGATACAAAATCAATGCACAAAATCAATGCCTATACATTGACAATGTAGAAAGACAACTGTAGAAAGAGAAATTAGGGAACTGATTCCATTTACAATAGCACCAAAAGCCATAAGATATAGCAGAATAAACCTAACCAAACAGGTAAAGGATCTATATGCTAGAAACTATAGAACACTTATAAAATAAATTGAAGAATACACAAAAAGATGGAAAAGCATTCCACACTCATGGATTGGAAGAAAAAATGTTATTAAAATATCTATGTTGTTGAGAGCGATCTGTACTTTCAAAGCCATCCCGATCAAAATACCAATGGCATTTTTCTTTTTTTCTTTTTCTTTTTTTTTTTTTACATACGCAAATAGTTTAATAGTTGGGAGACTATGAGGAAAAACTCATGGAGAACCAGGGACAAAGGTTCAGTTTAGACACAATGAGTGACAAGGCAAATTAGAATGAGAACAGGCAGTCCCCAGACCAGCCCTGGCCACCAACACCCCCGCCGCTTTTGCAAAATGACCTAGTCGCCCTTCCCATTCTCAACCAACCAGGGGAGGTTCCCGGGAAGCCACGCCCAAGGGGGCGGAGCATCAGGCCCCAGCGCCCTTAGACACCGCTGCGCTGGGGAAGGCGCTCCGAACCCTGCAGGTAAACTCTAGGGCACCGCTGGGGATAAATTCCACTTGTCTGCTCAGCAGGCCAAGACTTCGTGCGCCCCCCACCCCCCACAGGCATGTCGTCAGCCACCCGCGTGGCGCTGGTGACCGGGGCCAACAAGGGCATCATCGGCTTCGCCATCGCGCACGACCTGTGCCGGCAGTTCTGGGGGACGTGGTGCTCACCGCTCCGGAGGGAGGAAGCGCGGGCCGGTCTGCGGTGCAGCAGCTCCTGGCGGAGGGCCTGAGTCCCCGCTTCCACCTGCTGGACATCGACAACGTGCAGAGCATGCGCGCCCTGCGCGACTTCCTGCGCAAGGAGTACCGGGGCCTGGACGTGTTGGTCAACAACGGGGGCATCGCATTCAAGAGTAAGGGGATGCAAACTAGGAGGGTAGGTGGACCCCCGGATCTCCTCGTACCAGGGTGAGCTCCATCTGTTGGAGAATCCCAGAGATCGGGCTCTTACTGCCTGTGGCACCAAAATGGCTCCTCAGGGCAGGGGGAGGGATGGAGGGACAGCGCTGGGGCACAGGCAAAGTCCAAAAGAAACTGCCTTGCTTTTCAGCCTGAATGACCTTTGTGTTTCTTCCAATTCCTGGGGATTTTTTCCAGGTTGTCAGAGAGTTTCTCTCAGACTTGTTTTTAGGGCAGTTGAGTTATTTTTACTGCATTTTAAAATAAACAAGAAAACTGCACAAATTGGTAAGGAGATCCCATGTCTGCAACACCCTTTCACCCAGCCTTCCCCAGTGGTGCCATCTTATACCAATACAGCATTATCACATATGAAAATTTCCAGTGGCACAATACTGTTAACTAGATGCCAATTTTACACAAAATTCAACAGATTTCATAAGCATGTTTTAAATATATACCATTTTCTGGAATTTTCCCACAAGGCTACTAGTAACGCTGCTATGCTCTTTCTTCCTTGGAAGCTAATGATCCCACACTGTTTCATATTCAAGCAGAAGTAACCATGAAAACAAACTTCTTTGGTACCCGAGATGTGTGCACGGAACTGCTGCCTCTGATGAAACCCCAAGGTGAGCCTGATCAGGGGCCCACGCTGTGGTGTTTCAGGCGTGATCTGGCCCCCGCCTCTCTAGCCTCATCTGCAGACCCCTGGCCCCTCTCCCTTCTTAGCCACACTGCTGTGATTGCTCTGTCTCACCCTGGACAGGTGTCCCTCTGCCTCAGGACTCTTTTTTTTTTTTTTTTTTGTTACTTAAATTTTTTTTTCCAGTGTTCCAAGATTCATTCCCCATTCCCCACACCCAGTGCTCCACGCAATAGGTGCCCCCAGTACCCACCACCAGGCTCTCCCATCCCTCCACCCCCCTCCCTCCAAGTCCCTCAGTTTGTTTCTGTGTCCAAAGTCTCTGTTGTTCCATTTCTCTCCCTGGATTACCCTATTTCCCATTTACTTTCCTTCTCCCACTGTCCTCCAGGTTACCCCTCATGCACTGCAAGTAAGTGAAACCATGTGATACTTGACTTTCTCTACTTGGCTTATTTCACTCAGCATAATCTCTTCCAGTCCAGTCCACGTTGCTACAAAAGTTGGCTATTCATCCTTTCTGATGGAGACATAATATTCCATTGTCTATATGTACCATATTTTCTTTATCCATTCATCTATTGAAGGGCACCTTGGCTCTTTCCATGGTTTGGCTATTGTGGCCATTGCTGCTATGAACACTGGGGTAAATATGGCCCTTCTTTTCACTACATCTGTATCTATGGGGTAAATAACCAGTAGTGCAATTTCAGGGTCATAGGGTAGCTCTATTTTTAATTTTTTACAGTATCTCCACACTGTTTTCCAAAGTGGCTGCACTAACTTGCATTCCTACCAACTGTGTAAGAGGTTTCCCTTTCTCCACATCCTCTCCAACACCTGTTTGCTATTATTTTGCTAATATTCCATTGTATATATATACCACATCTTCTTTATCCATTCATCTGTTGATGGGCACCTTGGCTCTTTCCACAGTTTGGCGATTGTGGCCATTGCTGCGATGAACATTGGGGTACATATGGCCCTTATTTTCACTACATCTGTATCTTTGGGGTAAATGCCCAGTAGTGCAATTGCAGGGTTGTAGGGTAGCTCTATTTTTAATTTTTTAAGGAATCTCCACACTGTTTTCCAAAACGGCTGCACCAGTTTACATTCCCACCAACAGTGTAAGAGTTCCCCTTTATCAGCAGCCTCTCCAACACTTGTTGTTTTATGACTTGTTAATTTTGGCCATTCTGACTGGTGTAAGGTGATATCTCAGTGTGGTTTTGATTTGAATTTCCCTGCTAGCTAGTGACGCTGAACATTTTTTCATGTGTCTGTTAGCCGTTTGTATATCTTCTATGGAGAAGTGCCTCTTCATGTCTCTTGCCCATTTTTTGATGTGTTCACCAATGGCATTTTTCAAAGAGCTGGAGGAAATAATTCTAAAGTTTGTTGAAACCAGAAAAGACCGCCAAAATTGCCAAGGAAATGTTGAAAAAGAAAAAACAAAGCTGGGGCATCACATTGCCTGATTTCAAGCTATATTACAAAGCTGTGATCACCAAGACAGCATGATACTGGCACAAAAACAGACACATAGACCAATGGAACAGAATAGAGAGCCCTGAAATGGACCCTCAACTCTATGTCCAACTAATCTTCAACAAAGCAGGAAAAAACATCCATTGGAAAAAAGACCATCTCTGCAATAAACGGTGTCAGAAAAATTGGACAGCCACATGCAGAAGAATGAAACTCGACCATTTGCTTACACCGTATACAAAGATAAAGTCTAAATGGATGAAAGCTGTCAGTATGAGACAGGAATCCATCAAAATCCTTGAGGACAGCATCGGCAGTAACCTCTTTGACATTGACCACAGCAACTTCTTTTAAGACATGTCTTCAAAGGTAAAGAGAATAAAAGCAAAAATGAACTATTGGGACTTCATCAAGATAAAAAGCTTCTGCAGAGCAAAGGAAACAGTCAACAAAACAAAGAAAAAACCCAGGAAATGGGAGAAGATATTTTCAAATGACACGACAGAGAAAGGACTGGTATCCAAGATATGTAAAGAACTTCTCAAACCCAATTCCCAAAAAACAGATAATCAAGTCAAAAATGGGCAGAAGACATGAACAGACACTTCTCCAAAGAAGACATATGAATGGCTAATTTATTCCTATTTCAAGTTTTTAATGAAATTGGAAGCAGTATTGTTTTAATATAAATTTTCAATTTTTTGTGAACATATTCGAAATACAACTAATTTTTATGTACTCTGTATTGTATACTCTATATTGTATTTCTACTTTTACCTCACCAGACTCGTTTATTAGTTCTAGTAGATTTTGGGAGACTGGGATTTTCAACAAAGAAGATATCTTCAACCTCTTTCCAATCTGAGAACTTTTATTTTCTCTTGCCCTGTTGTACTAGCTAGAAGTTCCAAAATAATGTTAAATGGCAGCTATGATTGTCAACTTCCTTCCCTTGTCCCTGATCTTAGGGGGGAATACATTCAGCCTTTTTCCATTAACTCTCATGTTATCTCTAAGTCCTTTGCAAATATCCTTTATCAAGCTGATAAAGTTATCTTCTACTCATAGTTTCGTGTGAGTTTCCACCATGAATCAATGTTGAATTGGCATATGATTTTTCTGACTAATCATATGGTTTTTCATGTTTAGTCAGCTGAAATGGTGAATAAAATTGATTGATTTCAGAGTGATGGATGTATTTACATTCCTGAATATCTGAATCTGGTATCATACTTCCTGCCTCAAGAACGTTAACTTTCCTTATAGAGTAATTCTGCTGGTGATAAATTCTTTTTTGCTTAGTTTTTTTCTCTGAAAAAATATTTTTTTTCACCTTCATCTTTGAAAGATACTTCTGCAGATAAAGTCTCTGAATTGACAGCTTTTTTTCTTGCAGTACTTTACAGCTCCTCCTCTATTTTCTTCCAGCCTGCATACCCTCTAAGAAGTCTATTCTCATTCTTACCTTTGGTCTTCCATATGGGATGTTTCCGTTTTCTCTGACTGCTTTCAAGACTATCTTTAGTGTTCAGAAGTTTGATCACAGTGTGTCTAGGTGTGTTTTTCTTTACACTCATCCTATTTGGGGTGATAACAAAAGTTATCACATCAGGATCACAGGCCTTAAGTGATACTGTTACAGTGTAAGAAACTCTTCTGCCTCCTATTTGGACATTTCCTATAGGTGATTTACCTGGATATGAGTTTTAAGCAGGATGAACATATGTCAAGGAGGCAAGTAAAATAAAAACTGCATGGATTTATTAATAGAAAGGGTGGCTATGCTAATAAGTGACTATAGGGTTTGATTGCTCTGAGAGATGATATGCTAATAGGTTTCCAGTTGGAGAATATAAGGGACTATAGGGTGGTACACTGGTCATCTAGTAAAGCTTCTTATGTGCTGATCAGGGTGGAGATGGTGGCTAAATGTATTTCTTATGCACACAATGCTGTATTTTGCCAGATTGATAGCAGGGCATGCAAACTTGGGCCTGGTCCAAACCTCCTTTTCCCTGAGGTCTTTCCAGAACTGATTTCAAAGCATTAGGAGATTCTGGTCAGTTTATGGTGACTTGAGATCCCTGGCTTATGTGGAACCATGTTGTTCTCACAGCCCAGTGTAAATACTGTAAAATGTACCCTACAGAACAACCAAAAACTCTATGTGGCCCTCCTGGAGAAAGGCCTGGACAGCAAAATGAAGCAAGAGGCCAAACCTGGGCATTTCAAGGTCTGACCTAGAGCAGAGAGGGGTCAGGGTGTAGAAAGTTACAGAGGAAAACTGAGGTTCTAACACTAGAGACCAAGGCTAAGCACCAATTTCAGGCACCCAGGATGGGAGAAAGGCCAACTTCAGGGTAAGAAAATTTGGAGCTATGTAGAAAGGTAATCTCAGAGAAAAAAAGGGAATGAAAAAGAGTGAGTGTCAGAACTCCAATTATACATGAATGTGTTCCAGCTCATTTTTATTGGCTCACAGATGCATGCTGAATAGGACAGTCAAGGATGTTAAACGGAAATGGTCAAGGAAAGAATTGATAACCTCTAGTTCTAATTCTTAGGAGACCAGATGCTGGTATACAAATGAGGTAATATCAAAAGAATAGCAAGGCTGGCAAGAAGATGAGCTTAACCACATATATATTTGGTTTGCAGTGCATGAGAAAAAGACCCGACTGCCAATATGTGCATCTGAAGCTTGGAAATAAGGGGTCATCAGAGCAGATAAAATAATTCAAATGAATAAGATAATTTGGGGTGCCTTATTAAAATAGAACTTTCCAAACTATGGATTACAATTTAGTGATGTAAATTTCCATCACTATAATGGGTCCATATACTTTTGGCCTTGAATTCCGAAGACATACTTCTAGAGTTTTGCCATCAAATACATTGTTTTGTTCTAGTTTTGAAATAGATGCTTATTTTATGAAAGAAGAGCATGATACTATATTTTAGTAGAATATGTTGCAAATAGTTGTAATGTCTCTATGCAACTTCATTCAAAATTATTAAAAATAGTCTACTCATGCTTGGAAACATATATCTAGATATCAAGTTCTAAGATTTTTTCTAACACTGTGATCTTGAATGAATAATGGTGTCCCATTGTACTTTAGGTTTTTCACCTGTATAATGAAGAATAGTAATGTTGCCTATACTGCAGGCCAGACAGGGATGTCTTGAAAATCAAATCAAGATCCTGGGAATGGAAGAGTTTGTGTGAACTGGGAAGTACTACTTGCAGTTAAGGAATTATTATTACTATATTTAGTGGTATATGTCTGTGCTTAAATCCCCAGCATTCTGGCAGTTCTCATGCTAATAGCTCCAAGGGAGAAATTAATGCCTCTGACAATAATGTTGTCAGAAATCTCAAACGAAAATAAGGGTTGTGTATTAGTAAATAACATCATTCCAGCAGTTTGCCACAGAACACTGGGTTCTTCTTTCTTTCTGTACCCTAGTGTTCAGCATAGACATTTAGTAGGATGTTTAGTAGGACTTCAATAAACATTTGTTTGGGTGAAGGAATAAATGAAAAAAGCTTTTATATGCATTTATTAATTTAAACCTCCTATAAGTATTACAAAATAATCAGGCCAGGTCTCTACTACTTGAGGATTCTGTGGGTAAGTGATCATTAAATTTCTGGGTTTCATAATAAACTGTGCATAAACTAATACATTTTATTATAATTTTCTGTGTATTATCACTTCCTTGAGGGCAGGTGTTAAAGCAGTACAGTGAGTAGACATTGTCAACAATTTAATCAGTTATTAATGAAATAATTTGTTAGCAAAAGAAATTATCAGTACTTAATTATTAAATTCTATTTCTTTCAATGAGCACCTAAATGAGAAAAATCTCTCTCTCTTTTTTTTAAAAGATTTTATTTATTTGAAAGAGGGAAACACAGCCAGAGAGGGAACACAAGCAGGGGGAGTGAGAGAGGGAGAAGCAGGCTTCCTACCAAGCAGGGAGCCCAATGTGGGACTCGATCCCGGGTCTCTAGGATCATGACCTGAGCCAAAGGCAGTCACTTAACCAACTGAGCCACCCAGGTGTCCCGAGAAAAATCTCTTAATAAATGTTATTCTACAGAAAATCAATCATTTCTGCTATAACTTTCATTTTCTCATATTCCTTTGTATTTCGCTCCATCAACTATTTCCTTTTTGTGGGCATCTTAACCTTCTTCTTTTTTTGATGGTATTTGCATACCAGCATCTAAAACATGCTGCTCTTCTCATCTTCAAACAAAGCTCAAACAAAACCCAAAGTTCCTCTAGTCTTCTGTTTCCCCATTGCCCACTTCAGTACTTCCCTCCTTCCAATTACAGCTGAACTTCCCCAGCTCTGTCTATGATCCCCATTTCCCAACTTCCTGTTCCCGCTGAAATCCCACTGCAACAATCTCCTGCTCCCGACTCCTCTCAAAGGGTCCTGGAAGAAGCCACACTCTGCATGGAAGGATCTCCTCCCTAGTCAGTTTGGCAAATGTTCACTCATCTTTAAATAAATGGCTCAATCTGCGTCTTTTCCAGGATGCTCTTTCTCAAAACCCCCACTGTCCTACCACAAAAAAACTTTTGTTTTTATCCTCACTGTGCATGGAGTAAGGACCTATTTACATGACCAAGCCGCCATCTTGTTTACTCAGAAAAACAGTTCCAGGTGTTATGGGCAAATGGCCCCTGGAAAACAAAGGTGAGCCAGGTTGGGGGAGATGCCCAGTTAACCCCCTTAACCTCCCTTCCCAGGAGCTTTCTGGGAGGTATGGAGATGCAAGCTAAGAATGGGTGGCCCATTACCAGTACTTAGGGTCAGGTGGGAATGCCCAAATGCCCTCAACTTCCTGATTCCAGGAGCAATGGAAGTGCAAATTAACTCAGATAGCTACATGACCCAGGTCAGCTTGTGATTTGGGGGGGGTGCCCTGTAAAAGCTAGCCTGAGAAATTAGGCGTTGTCATTTTCTCTCTCCTGAGAAACAACCCTGGCCCAGGCCAGTAAAATTCTGATGCTTGGCAAAAAATAAAGCTTTGCTTGACCTTCACTTTTGTATCAGCCTTGTTCCTTTGACCACAGACCCTATTACCTGGAATCTAACACACAGCAACTACAACCCTTTGTGTTTCTGTAACTTTGGCCTTTTGGGGTCCCTTTACTATCAAGGATTAATCTTGAGGCCAGAGTTTTGTTTTACTCTTCTCTGCATCTCAATACTTAGCATTATTCCTGTTATATTGTAGGAGCCCAATGAATGCTTTTTGAATTAATAGTTTGGTAGAATTAGGCTTTTATGAAAAAATGCAAGCTTTGGTGTAGCATCAGATCTCATTTAGTGACAGGTCTGTACCTCTTTTCTCTGCCTAGATAATGCCTAACTATTGTGACCATCTTCCCTAAAACAAGACAGATTCATCCCATTGGTATTACTTGAGAGCATTTTATGTGCTGATGGAAGTTATCTGTATTCTAAGTTTAGGTTTCAGATAGAACCAGGAAATTCTAAGAAACAAACATTACAGATAAAACTTTCAATATTGCCAAATGTCCCCAAAAGTAGACCATCGAATGTCTAGATCAAAGATAACAAACACAAATGTTTACTAGGGCCAGGCAGATGATGAGGTCAGGCAAAAGATGAGCAAACTGGAGAAGACTCGCTCTCTCTAAAGAGGGCCCTGGAAACTGATCCCCAGATGACTGGTGACAAATGAGAATGTGGACTCACTGTTGATAGGTTTCATTTTATAAGAGCTGGAAACCATGGGACATATGGTGATTTTTATTTTTAAATATTGTAAACAACACTTCTGTGGTCTGAAAGAGCTAGGGATCTGTTAGCTTCTGAACTCTACAAAAGACATAAAGATGACTCCTTTCCACTGCTTCTTCTAAGTTCATGTCCCTAATTCTCAGAATATTTGTACAGAATCTCTTGCCAGGGTTATCAATGGTGGTTCTCAGTGTAGCAGAAACATTTACTCCTCTTATTTGTGGGACTTGGCCTTCTTATCTTTCTGAATCACTTTAACTTCCATCAGCCTCCTGGAAAGGGAAATTCAACTTTGTGTTTCACATGACCTTAATTTTTGTCAAAAACAAACAAACAAAAATTTTAATAAAGTCAAGGCTGGGAAGATGGCAGAGTAGAAGAATCCTGAGCTCATACTCCTTTATGTTTACAACTAGACATCATCCACACCCAAGTCAGTAAACCAGAGAGTGATTTGAAGACTTGCAGAACAAACTCCACAACTGAATTTAAGAGAAAAAGCTGCACCTGGAAGGCGAGGAAATTCAGAAAGGTGGAAGGAAGCTGCTGACAGGTGGGAAGGAGCTTCCTGCATGGAGAGAGCAGAGAAATGGGTCCTCATGCCAGGGAGTTCACTCTGGGAAGACTAATCTCCATAATGTTTGTCTTTTAAATACCAGAGAATCTGAATTCTGTGAGTTTGTATAAACAGTGGGACTTGGAACCAGAAGCTGTAAGAGTCACCTGACACAGCACTGGGCAAGCTGGGAGAGCCAGTGATAGCTGGGTCAGAGCCCTTAAAGAGACAATAGCCTGCATGGAGAGACATTAAAAATAGCAGTTTACCCAATGCTGAGGAAAATGGGAGAGAAATCAGTTCCTACTGATTTCAGAGCATGTTGGGGAACTTCTCTACAAATGAGGCCACTGGCAGGCACCATTTTCCTCCCCTTGCTCCCCAGCATAAATATAGGGACTTCTGCAGGAGGCGGGCCTGCACTCTGCATGGAGACTTGTTACCTAACCTGCCAGCACTGTACTAGGTCTGCGGGTACTCTTGAGGACTTGACCACTCCAAGCCCACTCACCTCAGCCCAGTGCTTAGGGCAAATTTTGTTAAAGCTGCATGCAAGCACCCTGCCTGGCCACCAGGGGCACAGCCAAGCCCAGCCTCAAGCCCCTGGCTACCCACCCCCTCCTTCCCACTCCCCCATCCCCTGACACCCCCTCACCCATATACACCCCCCAACTTGTGTCAGACTTTGGGGGATCTGGCAAAGGACTAGTGGCTCAGTGCAAATTTTGCTAACACCACAGCCTTGCTCCCAAGTTCCCAGGGGCAGGCCCACCCTCTCACAGCGTGCCTGCCGGGGTCCCACTAGCACCAGAGAGCCCAAACAGGCAGAGTCTGTGTGGACTAAGGTAGGAAAGACATTCAAGAAAGAATTCTTGAGATGTCTTTGGTGTAAAAAGGTGGTTTTATTAAAGCACAGGGACAGGGCTCATGGGAGTCCTGAGAAGTGGCTCATGATACACTTTCAAGTTGGGAGGGGATTAGGGATAGCAGAAGTCTCTACGGAATTTTGGAAGCAAGGCTTCCAGGACCTTGAGAGGGCTAGCTATTGTTGGGAAAAGATCATTTATTACCACCTAATAAAACCTTAGTCAGGAGAACCTTCAGCTGCATATCAATGGACCATATGCTAGGGGATGATTACCAACACCTAAGTTTTGGGGATGAGATAAAGGAAGTTTCCCAAAGAATTTTTACGTGTCAAAGTAGGCTTATGGGATCCTGGTTTGTGGGAGGTGCTGTGTCTGGATCACCTTTTGCCCTTAGCAAAGTGTCAGCATCAAGCCAGCTGGGTCCCTAGAGGAATGTCGTTCTGCCCGTTTTCAAGGACTTGTTGATGGTTGTAGGTAGTAAGGAAATTTAATAACTTCTCTTCTGCCTTTTATTTCCACATCAGGGACAACTTCCCTGAAAGGAAAGTGACTCAGAGCCAACAGCAGGGCATAAGTAACACACATAGAATCCTCTTCTAAAGTATGATAAAGGACATTTTCAAGTTCTAATCTTTGTGGGCCCTGCTCCTGGGCTCCCAGGGTAGATACACCTTTACCAAGGTCACAATGACTTCACCACACTTCAAAGCACAAAAGCTCTTTCTGCCCTGAGGGCACCTGGTACATCTGCTTGATTAGCAAATGAGCTAAGAGAAACATTTCAGACTCAAGGTAAGAGTAAATATCTCCTGGAGTTCTGTTCCCATACGTCCCAAACCTGCAGTCTTGCATTTACAAAAAGCATAAGGTAAGTCTGTAATTTTCTGAAAAGTACTTCCTCATGATGAATAGTAACTCTTTATTTTTTTAATTTTAATTTTAATTTTTATTTTTTTCAGTGTTCCAAGATTCATTGCCCATTCCCCACACCCAGTGCTCCATGTAATAGGTGCCCTCAGTACCCACCACCAAGCTCTCCCATCCCCCCACCCCCTCGCTCCAAGTCCCTCAGTTTATTTCTGTGTCCAGAGTCTCTCTTGTTTCATTTCATTCCCTGAATTACCCTACTTCTCATTTACTTTCCTTCTCCTACTGTCATCTATATTACCCCTTATGCACCACAAGTAAGTGAAACCATGTGATACTTGACTTTCTCTACTTGGCTTATTTCACTCAGCATAATCTCTACCAATCCAGTCCATGTTGCTACAAAGTTGGATATTCATCCTTTCTGATGGAGGCATAGTATTCCATTGTATATATGTACCACATCTTCTTGATCCATTCATCTGTTGAAGGGCACCTTGGCTCTTTCCACAGCTTGGTGATTGTCTTTTCACTACATCTGTCTCTTTGGGATAAATGCCCAGTAGTGCAATTGCAGGGTCATGGGGTAGCTCTATTTTTAATTTTTTAAATACAAATAAAACAGTGTTGAGGAAGTCAGGTCAGAGCAAGATGTCTGCACCCAGACCTCCTTTCCAGAGAAAGCCCCTAATTAGCAACCCTCTGGACAATGGGGGCGCCCCACAGTCTCTCCCTGTATCCTCTCCCTTGGCCACCTGTCACAGCTGGGTGTGTGCAGACGCTGGTTTGATTCCTGTCCAAAGCTCCTGCTTATTTCGCTCCCATGCCACGAATACTGCAACTGATTTTGGGTCATGTGACTTTGTCTGTGCCCAGGGAGTCTGTGGTGCACCCCCACACAGGAGGGACTGAGGTCCCGTGGCCCTGTACCTCCCACACAAGTCTGCAAAATCGCCCTTCCTGGGGGGTCCGTGCCTGGCCCACGGGGTGGAGAGAAGCAGCAGAGAAAAACAGCAGAGGAAAGAAAAAAAAGAAAAAAAGCAATGGAAAAATAGACTCTGTTCCACAGGCACCACCCATTCCCTCGCGCGGCACAGGGGTGCACTTTCTCTCTGTGATCTATATCCCTGTTTCCCCAGCTGCCCCTCAGGCACTCTGTTTCTGTTTGCTTTGAATCAGAGGGTAATCTGCTGTTGTTTCCCAAACACAGAGCACTTTCGTGCTGGGGTATTGCCTTTCAATGGGTCGCCTCTGCAGGCTTCCTCCCCTGTGCCCCTTGTCTTTGGATGTCCCTCCATCACTCTCTTTCCACTCTACCTCTTTGCCAATGGTCCTTGTCCCCCATAGTGATCCAGAAGTGTGAAATATTTCATTTCAGGCTGATTTCATGGGTTCTCACAGTGTTCCTGTAGTGTTTTTTGCAGTAATTGAGCTCACTTCAGGGGACTCCCCGAAATGTGGTCACCTGGCCTTCCACCATCTTCCGATCCCCCCTCCATAGGATCTTATTTGGAGTTGATATTCTCTATTGTAATTTTGTTTCCGTTTATTTGTAAATCTACTTTTTGTTTCACTGGAAAAGATGAAGATGGGGATGAGAGGAAAGAAGGAGAAGAAAATGAAGGAGAAGATGACTAATGAAACACTGATGGATTCCAACCTTCCTTTTTAAATTTTCTCCAGTCCCTGGAGGCAGGTTTCAATCTTCCCCTCCCTCCCATTCTTAGGTTCATTTGCTCTATTTTGAAGTCTCTTCACTTTCCCTTTATACCTTGGTTCTCAACTTATGGGGGAGAGGAATACCTTGAGCAGAATAAGGTGGGAAAAGAATCTCTACTCCTTTCTATTCCAAATTAATATTTATCCCTTCCTGTCTCAATGAGAGCTTTATGGAATATATACCACCATGCACTGTGGGGAAAAAAGAAAAACCTTCTACTCCCTTAACAATGTTGACAGCTTGAGGGTGCTAGAACTCTCTGTAGTAGTGCATAGAATTCTAGCTTTTCCCTCCTTTCTCTGTACATTGGGCTTAGAGATTATTATACTGTGTCTCTATGTGATAGCAGTTAGCATTTACCGACATGTATCTGTCTAATTACTCTTGTTTAAAAGAAAAAAAAAAACTTTAAGAAAGGGGGTTATAGGAGATCAGCAGAAGGTAGGTTTGAGATATCTGGGTGGATAAGTGGGCATTTTGACAATATGACTTTTCCTTTGGCATGTTTAATTATGATGGTTAATAAACATCCTTGCATTTAAGAAGACACTTTAAGAAAGATTTTATTTATTTATTTGACAGAGAGAAACACAGCTAGAGAGGGAACACAAGTAGGGGCAGTGAGAGAGGAAGAAGCAGGCTTCCCATGGAGCAGGAAGCCCTATGTGAGGCTCGATCTAGGGACTCCAGGATCATGACCTGAGCTGAAGGCAGACGCTTAATGACAGAGCCACCCGGTCACTGCTAAGAAGATACTTTTAAAATAAAATTCCTTCCCAATGATGACATGAGCCCTGCCATTTGATGAGAGAATCAGCAGAACTCATATGCTCTTATTTGGAGTTGCCATTCTCTATTTTAATTTTGTTCCTGTTTATTTTTAAATTTACTTTTTGTTTCACTGAAAAGGAAGGATGATGCTCAGTTTAAAAGACATTTAAAGTGTGCAACCTGCTTTGTTACGATTAAACTAAATGTGTACACACACACACACACACACACACACACACATACACACACACAGAGTGCTTCAGTCAAGAATATTCTATCCAATAAGGCTATCATTCAGAATAGGAGAGATAGCATTTCCAGACAAACAAAAACTAAAACAGTTCATGATGACTAAGCCAGCCCTGCAAGAAATATTAAATGGGAATTTTTGAGTGGAAAAAAGAGACCAAAAATGATAGTATAAAAGTAGGAAACACAAAAGTGGTAAGATTAATATTTCTGCCAAAAAAAATTAGTCAAGTAACTCACAAAAAAGTATATAAAATGTTGGGGATGGTGCATGATCCGCCCCTCCCACCATGCTGCAAGCCACCAAAAACTTTGGTGGAGGTACCCGTGAATGTGGATAAAAGCCCCCCAGGCTTTCCCCACCAAGAATCTGGAAAGCCACATACCTTATGGGCTGGGGCAATATGTCCTTTGTGTCTCTGGGATGTGTGCTTGGGCAAGCGCTCATCCAAGGCACATTGTTCCATTTAATCCTCCTCCTGGTAATCATATCTCCTCTGTATATATTATCTGTATTCCTTGCTCCCTCTGCCTCAATGGTCTCAGTTTCCGTGGATTTAAGTAATCACTCTACACCCTGCAGTAACAATACTGACCCTATCTCTAGGGGAAGGTGCAAAAGCAGTTAAAGATCTATTTGACACAGACCTGGATGATCAGCAGGCTGTGCTGATCTGGCACAATTGTTTTCACTGTTTAGTGGAAAACTACAGCCTTTAGTTTGATCTCATGAGCTTACCTTAGTTATACAAAATAGCTTAACTTCAAAAAGCCCACACACGTCAGACTTGGTGCATAGCTCTTTGGTCCAAGTTGATAAATCTGTACATTGGAATCGTGAAGGGTGATGGGAAAGAATGCTAGGAGGGGTGACACAAAGGTGGTGTGAGTCTATTCACAAACTTCCCTTTTTTCCTGACCTTCACTTATACTATGTGTTTATAACACTTTTCTTTATAGTGGAAATAAGTAGTTGATAATTATAAACTGCATAGATACACTTTGATTGAGACTATTATTAATACTAATATACTTAATAGTTTAAATGTAGTTACTTAAAGTTTCCATGACCACCCATTCACCTTTTGTCTATGTGACCACTCTGCCTTGCACAGAGGAGAAAACATTCCATTGAGATAAGATAGACAGAATCAACTATTTGCCTAAAGCCAGTGGACCAAGGTCTGTTTCCGCCCACAATTAGGGATGCTCTGTCCTAAGTTTATGGCACCTGAACAGCCCCGATGTATTGGGAAATTTATGATTGGAAACCTAAAAGAAGTCTGTGTAAGCTCTTACAAATCTCTCTTATCATACACCCTTCTCTCGAGAAGATCTGTAACTAGAAAGCTTTAAATAAAGAACCCTGAAGACACAGTTTTCAGGAAAGGAGAGGAGAGGAAAGGAGATCCCCACACCACTCTTTGCATCTGTTCTCCTCATATCGCCAACTCCATCACCACCTTTGGGGAACCCTGACTGACCATTGCTGGGGCCGGCTCCTGGCAATAAAATATAATGACATATACCTAAAACATGGGGAGGAGAGGAGAAAACAATGGTTCAAATTTAAGTGGACATCAACTTAATATAGACTGTTAGATGCAGAAGAGGTTCTACACAAACCTAATGCTAACCATATATCAAAAACCATCAATAAACATGCAAAGAGTAAGAGAAAGAAAATCAGCAAAACAGCAAAGACAGAAGACAAGAAAGGATCAGAGAAAATATTCAGAAACAATCATAAAACAAGTAATAAAATGACACTAAATATATATCTATCAATAATTACTTTGAATCTAAACAGAATAAATGTCCAAATAAAAAAACATACGGTGACAGAATGGATAAAAGAACCAAGACCCATCTAAATGCTGCTTATGAGAGACTCATTTTAGACCTAAAGATACCTGCAGATTGAAAGTGAGGGAATGGAGAAAGATCTATCATGTGAATAGGTATCAAAAAAGCCAAAGTAGCAGTACTTTTTCAAGCAAAATAGACTTTGAAACAAAGACTATAACAAGAGATAAAGAAGGACACTGTATCAAGGGGACAATCCAACAGGGAGATATAACAATTGTAAATATTTATGCATCCAACATAGGAGCACCCAAATACATAAAACAGTTAATAATGAACATAAAGAGGGGCGCCTGGGTGGCTCAGTTGGTTAAGCGACTGCCTTCGGCTCAGGTCATGATCCCGGAGACCCGGGATTGAACCCCACCTCGGGCTCTCTGCTCAGCGGGAGGCCTGCTTCTCCCTCTCTCACTCCCCCTGCTGTGTTCCCTCTCTATCTGCTGTGTTTCTCTCTGTCAAATAAATAAATAAAATCTTTAAAAAAAAATAATGAACATAAAGAAACTCATTGATAATAATACAACAATAACAGGAGACCTTAATAACCCACTTACATCAATGAAAATAGAAAATAAAAAAGAAAACAATGGCTTTGAATGACACACTGCTTCAGATGGACTAACAGATATATTGATCCTAAAGCACTAGCATACACATTCTTTTCAAGTGCACACAGAACATTCCCTAGAATAGATGTCATATTAACCCACAGAACCAGTGTCAACAAATTGAAGAAGATTGAAGTCATGCCATGCATCTTTTCTGACCACAATGCTATGAAACTAGAAGTCAACCACAAAAATCTGGAAGGATTGCAAATACATGGAGGTTAAATAATATGCTCTTAAACAATGAATGGGCCAACCAGGAAATAAAAGAAGAAATTAAAAAGTACATGGAAACAAATGGCAATGAAAATAGTCCAAAATATTTGGGATGTGGGACAAGGGGTTCAAAGAGGGAAATTTGGAGCCCTTCAGACCTATCACAAAAAGCAAGAAAAATCTCAAATAACCTAAACTTACACCTAAAGGAGCTAGGAAAAAACAACACATGGAACCTCAAGCCAGCAGAAGGAAGGAACTAATAAAAATTAGAGCAGAAATAAATAATATAGAAACTAAAAAAAAAAAATAGAAGAGATCAATGAAACCAGGTGCTGGTTCTTTTTTTTTTTTTTCTTTTTTTCCAATTTATTTATTTATTTTTTCTCAGTGTTCCAAGATTCATTGTTTAGAAGATGGTTCTTGAAAAAAATCAACAAAATTGACAAACCTCTAGCCAAACTTATCAATAAAAAAAGAAAAAAGGGGAACCTGGGTGGCTCAGTCAGTTAAGTGTCTGCCTTCAGCTCAGATTATGTTGCCAGGGTCCTGGGATCAAGTTCCACATTGAGCTCACTGTTCAGCGGGGAGTCTGCTTCTCCCTCTTCCTCTGTTGCTTCTCTCTCTCTGTCAAATAAATAAATAAAATCTTTTTTAAAAATTAAAATAAAACTTAAAAAGAGAAAGGACTCAAATAAATAAAATCATAAATAAGAGAGAAATAACCAACACCACAGAATACAATTACAACAGAATATTATGAAAAGCTACATGGCAATAAATTGGACAACCTGGAAGAAATGGATAAATTCCTAGAAACATGTAAACTACCAAAATAGAAACAGAAAGAAATACAAAATTTAAACAGATAACCAGCAAAGAAATTGAGTCAGTAATCAAAAAACTCCCAACAAACAAAAGTTCAGGACCAGATGGCTTCACAGACAAATCCTACCAGATCGTTAAAGAAGAGTTAATAGTTATTTTCTCACACTATTTCCGAAAAATTCTATGAGGCCATAGAACCTGATACCAAAACCAAGACAGTGCTAAAAAAGAGAAATACAGGCCAATATCCCTGATAAACATAGATTTGAAAATCTTCAACAAAATACTAGCACGCTGAATCCAACAATACATTAAAAATATCATTTGTCACAATTAAGTGAGATTTATTCCTAGGTTGCATGGGTGGTTCAATAGTTGCAATCAATCAGTATGAATTATCACATCAATAAGAGAAAAAATAAAAACCATACAATCATTTCAATATATGCAAAAAAATATTTGACAAAGTACAACACCCATTCATGTTAAAAAGCTTCAACAAAGTACGTTTAGAGGGAACATACCTCAGTGTAGTAAAGACCATATACAAAAAAATCCAAGCTAACATCATCTTCAATGGGGAAAAACTGAAAGGTTTTCCCTTAGGGTCAGGAACAAAACACAAGTCAAGGATGTCCAATCTCACCACTTCTAGTAAACACAGTACTGGAACTCCTAACCACAGCTATCAGAAAACAAAAAGAAATAAAAAGCATCCAAATTGGCAAGGAAGAAGTAAAACTTTCACTACTTGCTGATGACATGATACTCTATATAGAGAACCCAGAAGACTCCACCAAAAATTTGCTAGAACTGATACACAAATTCAGTAAAACAACAGGATAAAAATCAATGTTGCATTTCTATATACCAATAATGGAGCAGCAGAAATAAAAATTAAAGAATCAATCCCATTTACAACTGCATCAAAAATAATAAAATATCTAGGAATAGACCTAACTAAAGAGGTGAAAGTCCTGTACTCTGAAAACTACAAAATACTGATAAAAGAAATTAGAGAAGATATAAAAAAAATGGAAAGACATTTCACATTTCACACTCATGGATCAGAAGAACATTGTTAAAAGCAATTTACACATTTAATGCAATCCCTATCAAAACACTAACAGCATTTTTCACAGAAACAGAAAAAAAAAACACTTCTAAAATATGTATGGAACCACAAAAGACCACAAATAACAAAGTAACCTTGAAAAACAAAAACAAAGCTGGAGGCATCACATTTCTGGACTTGAAGTTCTCTTACAAAGCTATAGTAATCAAAACAGTATGGCATTGGCACAAATATAGACACATAGATCAATAGAACAGAATAGAAAAACCAGAAACAGACTCAGAAGTATATGGTGAGGGGTGCCTGGGTGGCTCACTTGGTTGAGCGACTGCCTTCTGCTCAGGTCATGGTCCCAGAGACCTGGGATCGAGCCCCACATCGGGCTCCCTGCTCAGTGGGAAGCCTGCTTCTCCCTCTCTCACTCCCCCTGCTTGTGTTCCCTCTCTGGCTGTATTTCTCTCTGTCAGATAAATAAATAAAATCTTAAAAAAAAAAGAAGTATATGGTGAGTTAATATATGACAAAGCAGGGAAGAATATCCAATGGGAAAATGACAGTCTTTTCAACAAATGGCATTGGAAAAACTGAACAGCAAGAGACAATGGAATGGAACTGGACCACTATCTTATACCATACACGAATATAAATTCAAAATGGATTAAAGACACAAATGTGAGACCTGAAACCATAAAAATACTATAAGAGAGAACAGGCAACAACCTCTTTGGCATTGGACACAGGAACTTCTTACTAGAGGCAAGAGGAAAAAAGCAAAAGTAAACTACAGGGACTACATCAAAATAAAAAACTTCTGCACAGCAAAGGAAACAATGAACAAAACTAAAATCATCCTATGGAAAGGGACAAGATATTTGCAAATGACATATCTGATGAAGGGTTAGTATCTAAAATATATAAATAACTTATAACACCCAATGCTCCAAAAACAAATAATCCAATTTCAAAATGGCAGAAGACATGAACAGACATTTCTCCAAAGAAGACATCCAGATAGCCAGCCAACACATGAAAAGATGCTTATCATCACCTACTATCAGGGAAGTACATATCAAAACTACAATGAGATATCACCTCACACCTGTCGGAATGGCTAAAATCAACAACATGAGAAACAACAGGTGTTGGTGAGGATGCAGAGAAAGGGGAACCCTTTTGCACTGTTGGTGGAAATGCAAACTGGTGAAGCCACTGTGGAAAACAGTATGGAGGGTCCTCAAAAAGTTAAAAAAGAACTACCCTAGGACCCAACAATCACAATACTAGGTATTTACCCAAAGAATACAAAAACACTAATTGAAATTTATTGCACCCCTATGTTTACTGCAGCATTATTTACAATAACCAAGATAGGGAAGCAACCCAAGTGTCCGTTGATAGATGAAGGGATAAAAAAGATGTAATATCCCCCCACACAAATACAATGGAATATTACTCAGCCATAAAAAGGATAACATCTTGCCATCTGCAAGGACACAGATGGAGCTAGAGAGTATAATGCTAAGTGAAATAGGTCAGTCAGAGAAAGACAAATACCATACAAATTTAAGAAACAAAACAAAAGGAAAAAAGAGGAAGAGGCAAACTGAGAAATAGACTCTTAATTATAGAGATCAAAATGATGGTTAACAGAGAAAATGTGGGTAGCAGATTAGTTAAATAACTGATGGGGATTAAGCACTGAGTAATGTATAAAATTGTTGCATCACTATATTGTACATCTGAAACTAATATAACATTGTATGTTAACTAACTGGAATTAAAATAAAAACTTAAAAAATCTCTTATACTCTAAAATATGACTTGATTAACTAAAGAGATATACCTTGTTCCAGAATGGGAGAAGTAACAATTTAAAGATGTCACTTCTTCCTAAATTTATACATTGATACATTCTATATTAGAATTTTACAAATGTATTATAAAAATGTTTATCATCATTAGCTATCAGGGAATTTCAAATTGAAACCACACTGAGATACCACCTTACACCAGTCAGAATGGCAAAAATTAATAGGACAGGAAATGACAAGTGTTGAAGAGGCTGTGGAGAAAGGGGAACCCTCTCACACTGTTGGTGAGAATGCAAGTTGGTGCAGTCACTTTGTAAAACAGCTGGAGATTCTTTAAAAAATTAAAAATAGAGTTATCCTATGACCCTGCAATTGCACTACTGGGTATTTACCCCAAAGATACAGATCTAGTGAAAAGAAGGGCCATATATACCCCAATGTTCATTGCAGCAATGGCCACAATTGCCAAACTGTGGAAAGAGCCAAGGTGCCCTTCAGCAGATGAATGGATAAAGAAGATATGGTCCATATATACAATGGAATATTATACCTCCATCAGAAGGGATGAATACCCAACTTTTGTAGCAACATGAATGGGATTGGAGGAGGTTATGCTGAGTGAAATAAGCCAAGCAGAGAAAGTCAAGTATCATATCATTTCACTTACTTGTGGAGCATAAGGAGTGACACAGAAAACAGTGGGAGAAGGAAAGGAAATATGAACTGGGGTAAATCAGAGAGGGAGATGAAGCATGAGAGACTTTGGACTCTGAGAAATAAACAGAAGGTTTTTTAGCCTGGTGCTGGGTATTGAGGGTGTGAATTGCACGGAGCACTGGGTGTAGGCCGTAAACAATGAATCTTGGAACACTGAAAAAATAAAATAGAGGCACCTGGGTGGCTCAGTTGGTTAAGCAACTGCCTTCGGCTCAGGTCATGATCCTGGAGACTCAGGATCGAGCTACACATCCGGCTCTCTGCTCAGTGGGAAGGCTGCTTCTAACTCTCTCACTCCCCCTGCTTGTGTTCCCCCTCTCACTGTGTTTATCTCTGTCAAATAAATAAAATCTTTAAAAAAATAAAATAAATTTTAAAATAAAAAAAAGAATTAATCTAGAAGAATGATGGATGAGAGTAAGCAGTTGTGAGAATTGGTGAGACTAGAACGCCAAAACTAGGCAAAGAAGAATAACAAGAAAGACCTTAAGAACTGTATAGTAATTTGTGCCCTAATACCACAGTGATTAAAAAGTGCAGTGCTGGAAAAGGAGTCCTACAACAAACCCTAAAATATAAGGATATATTATAAATAGCAAAAATATCATTTAATGTCAGTGGGGGAAAGAATCAATGAATCCAACCATTCAAAAGTAAAAAAGGTTTTTCTAGACATTAGACCAAAGCCAGATACTAAAACTTTATAGCTGAAAAAATTGAGCGCTTTTACCATGTATAAATTTAAAACTTCTATATGGCAAAAGAGAGCATTGTATTTACTATACTTATAAGATGAAGAATTAATATCATTAGTAAGTTAAGAGTACTTCCAGGGGTGCCTGAGTGACTCATTGGGCTCAGGCTCTCCTGGGTGTTTAGGTCGTTCTGCCTGCCGCTCAGGTCATGATCCCAGGCTCCTGGGATCAAGTCCCACATCGGGCTCCCTGCTCTTTGGGAAGTCTGCTTCTCTCTCTTCCACCTTCCCTGCTTGTATTCCCTCTCTCACAGCTTCTCTCTCTGTCAAATAAATAGATAAAATCTTAAAAAAAAAAAAAAAGCTCTGCCTTTGGTACAGGTCATGACCCCAGGCTCCTGGGATTGAGGCTTACATCTGCCTCCCTGCTCACCTGGGGCCTGCTTCTCCCTCTCCCTGTGCCTCTTATTCCCCCTGCTTGTACTTGCAAGCTCTCTCTCTCTCTCTTTCTCTCCCTCTGTCAAATAAATAAATAAATAAATAAATAATCTTTTAAAAAAAAGAGTGCTTCCAAATTTATAAGAAAAGGATCTTAGAAACACATACACATATAGTTTTTACTAGTGATTAATTTAGAATTAAATCACTGAGTTATAGTATTTGGCCTTATCACATTAGCAGAGATAGAAGGAATTGGTAATGTGGAAGTGTCAATTTGTTGAATCTTTTCTGAATGGCAGTTTCTTTTTAAGTACCTTAAAAGGTTTCATATCCTTTGACCCAAGAATTCCACTTAATGGGAATATATCCTCAGCAAATATTTAGAAGAGTGTGCACAGGTGAATGTGTAAGGATGCTCACTTGAACCAAGTGAGAAGGTTCACTAATAGGTAGTTGTTAAATTCATTTTGTTCCATCCATTCAAAGAAATACTATAGAAAAAGTTGAGGAAGAGCTATATTTATTATCTTGGAAAGATATCCCCTAACATTATTCTGAAAAAAAACAGATGCTAGACGTGAAGTATTGACTAAGTCTACTTTGGCAAATATATATTGAGTGTGAAAAATTTGTAAACGATTATATGCTTAATGCCCATAAAGATTATCCTAAAATGACAAACTTAAGAGAAAATTTAATTTAATTTTTTAACTTTCTAATTCTTTTAATAATCATGCATTTTCATCACATTATGGAAAAAGCTGTTCAAAGTTATAAATTGAATAAATAAAGTACATTCCTCTTTAAAGCAATACAGAGAGAAAGGCTTGTTTTCAGGTTTGTATCAGATTCACTGAGGAAGATTTTTCCAAATGAGCTGAACCTCTTTCTCTATTACATATAATTTTTGTACTGTTGAAATGAATATAAAAGTACTCTACCTCACCTCTCTGGTATTCCTAAATGGTGCCTATTCCCTCAGCATTTGTTTTTAAAATTTGTTTTCTTTTTGTTAATTTATTTGTTGAAGTTGGATTCCAGCAATTCCTTCATCCTCTACCAGTTGCTCTGGAAGAAACTATAGATTTGTCAAAGGAATAAAAATTTCTTAATTCCTATTACTGTTTTATTTAAATAGCTTTTTCTCTATAACACTGATTTTCCTTTTTTAAAAAGTCCTTTTTTTACCCTCCCCCCACACCTTATAGATAGCCTTCCTCCTTGAAATGAAATACAGTCGTTCAAGATTTAGACTGCCTGAGTTCAAATTCCAGCTCTGATGTTCATTAGCTGTGTGACTTTTGACAAGTTACTTAACCTCTCTGAGGTTCAGTTTCCTAATCTGTAATTTGTAAATCTGTATCTACCTCATAAGGTTGTTATGAGAATTAAATGAGTTAGTAGATATCAGTCACTTAGAACAGGGCCTGTCGTTTATCATAAGTCTTAGCTATTATCATCTTTATTATACTTCCTTCCTAAGCCAGTCTCTAACCTCATTTCATCATACTCACTTCCCATTTGCATAATACCTTTTGGAAGCAGTAAAGACAAAGAGCCATGACATTCATTAAGGTCAGAGGAGGGATCTCACTCTGAACACTGAGCATGAATACCTGCTGCAGGCCCCTGCAGGTCAGGGTTCTGGAAGCTATAGATGAGGGGGTTCAGCATGGAGCTGATGACAGTGTTAAGGATGCCAATCCCTTTGTCCTTGTCTGAGGCCTCCACTGAGCCCAGCCTTGTGTCACTGAAGGCACTTGTCCCATAGAATATGCCCACCATGGTGAAGTGGAGCCACATGTGGAGAAAGCTTTCTTCCTGCCCTCAGCTGAGTAAGGTTCCTAGGGCTGCAGTTGCCACATGTGCATAGGACACAGTGATGAGGACCAAGGGGGCCACACCCATGAATAGGAAAGAGCAGCACCTCGTTGAGCTGGGTGCTGGAGCAGGAGAGCTGGAAGAGCTGTGGAAGGTCACAGTAGAAGTGCTTGATCACATGGGGGCCACAGAAGTTGAGAGTGGATAAGACAACACTTTGAGTCAGCCCTGGTGAAGGAAAAGATGTATGACATGCCCATAAGCCAGCACTTGTTGGATTCCCCAGCTCATGTGGGTGCTGTAGGTGAGGGGCTGGCAGATGGCCAGATAGTGGTCAGAGGCCATGGCTGTCAGCAGGAAGCAGTCCACTCCTGTCAGGAGGTGGAAGCAGAAGAGTTGGGAGAGGCAGGCTCTGTAGGGAATGCCTCTGTTATTTGACATACAGTGTTTCATCATGGCAGGGACAGTGACACTGATGCACCTGAAATCCAGCAGGGACACGTTCCCCAGAAAGAAGTACATGGGGTTGTGGAGTTTGGGTTCAACGAGGCTGGCAGCCAGGATGCTTATGTTGCCCCCAACAGTAGTTATATAAGTGAGAAGGAAGATGATGAAGAGGATGGGCTGTAGAGCTGGCATCTCTGTTAGGCCCAGTAAACACAAACTCAAGTGAAAATGGAATCATCTCCTGAAGCCCCCAGATCCATGGCTTTCTTCCACCAGCAATAAAACTGAGCAAAACTAGGAGGTACTACTGGTGGTAAAAGGGGAATGAGAGCCTGAGAGCAACCACCAAATGTAGCAACATCCAGGAGAGGGGCAAGATGCAGGAACACAAAATTTAACAGAAAATTAAAGATTGTGACATAATAGGAAAAAACTTGATAAACTTGACACTTAATGGTAGCATTAGAGAGATTCAAACAGAACTAGATGAATGGACATAAAATGGGAAGCAAATGTAATCTCTGAAAGTTAAAGAGAAAGATGACTTTCTTGAGACCAAAGTTTCAAGAAGAAAGTTCCATCCCTGAAGATGGTAGGATGGCCATAACTTGGGTACACAAGATCCCATGGGATGAAATGGAGGTTTGAGGGGAAGGGGATGGGAAGGCATGCTCCCCTAACCTGTGTCCCCACAATCTCCACATACACAGGTCATCATGTATGATGGCCACAACTTGCTGTTGCTCAGGCGATTAAGAGATTAACTTGTGAAGCTGAGCTTTGGTCTGGACTTTTAAGAAAAAGTGAAAAGAAGTGAACAACAAAATGAAATGAGAAGATTCCATTGAGGACATTTCTAGCTCCACAGCTGGTGGCTGCCAGCCTTGTCGATTTTCTAAACCACAAGATTTTATTGCATTTCTTCATATAGAATTTGGGAAATTTGGGCTCCAAATTATTGATCTTTTACTCAATAGTAAAAAAAAAGTTTTTGAGCAGGGTGAGAATTTGCAGGCTTAAGCTCCCAGGTGGTAGCAGTGGATACCTAGTTGAGCTCTCTCATGCAGCTAAACAAGAAGCTACCCAGCCCCTGAATTCCCTTCTGCTTCCAATTCCCCAGCCTCAGGCTCTTCTGTCTTCTGGCTCTAGTTTCACATCATCCAACACACAGACTATCATGGACCTGATGACCAGATAAGGGCAAAGTCTTTTATAGTGCCATGACTCGCCCAGCCACATAATCAGAGTGGTCACACTAATAAAATGCACAGTGATCTGCCTCAACTTCTGGCTGAAGGATAGATATTTAAGTCACCCTGAACAGGAAAATGATGGAGATGGACCTCCCTAAGGGGTAAAAGGCATGAGCAGAGGAAGGCATTTCCTCATGAGTAATTTGAGAACAATGTCAAATTCACAAAGGGTCTGGCCTCTTCTACATGGACATGTTGTTCAGAGTATCACCTCCAAGTCAGTCTCTCCAAATCTGAATTGGTCTCCTTTCTTAATCTGCTCTTGACTTCAATATTTTGGTAACAGCTTTGCCATCCTCCCAGTAGCCAGGCTGGAGACCTTAGTCATCATTGATGCCCTCTCTCTAACCCCTTACTTTCAAGCACCCAAGTCCCACTTGACATTCTGGAGAAAGAAAGAAGGCATTTCCCTTGGTATGGAAACTAAGTTGAGAGTGCAGTGAGGGGGTCTTGGGAAGGCACTCACTCAGTCACAGGGACAGGCACTTCTGGATCAAAGAGGAGGGATAGTCATGCCGGCCCAGAGGCCCTCACAAAGGCAATGGCTTATAAAGGACAGAGAAAGACAACTCAGCTGACATTATTTTCACATTGGGAATTTTTTCCACTCTGTTGTTACCCCTCGAGACCTCAGAAATTAGCACCTTTCAGAGGAAGCTAGAACCATATAATGTCATATGATATATGATTTCTAGAACCATTAAAATGTTTTATTTTTCCTCGGCATGTTTCCAAGTACAACCTTCATGGATATGACAAAATTGATTCATTTACTGAACAAAAATATTTTTTAGCACCTACTACTGTCAACTTTACAAATAAAAGTTAGTTATTTTCACCAACAAAAATGGGTTTATTCAGGAATAGCAGAGAACTGCAGTTTTGGAACAAGCAAGCTATGGCAAAAACCATAGGCTAGTCCAAAAAACAAAAGAGAGGAATGTTACTTTACGAAGAAGGAGGAAGTTGGGAGGAGTTGTCCCTTGGAGAAAAGCAAGAGTTAGGGGTGATGATGATTTCTCATTGACTGAGTTGCTGGGGTAGTCTATTTCTTGTCAGAAGTTGAAATGTACATTTTTTTCTGTTGGGGCCTGAAATTGATGATTCTTTTCTCTGGAGAATTCTACTGTAAGGGTCTGTAATTGATCAGTCTTCCTATTATTGAGGTAGAGTGGTACAGAGTGAGCGCTCCCCCTTCTGGCTTCCACTCTCCATTTTAGTGATATCTTCCCTTTCATTAATTTATGCGCTATGTGCCTGCCCTGTTATCAACATTTTATGAAGTTAAAGTGAATTTCAGAAAGTCTAAGTGTGGCAAAGATCACACACAGTGTTGGGGATGGAGTTGGGACTTTGGGTTTCTGGTTTACTCCAGTCCATCTTCCTGCCAGGGGAAGAGCAATGACTCCTGACTTCCTAGATTTGCCCCTAGCCTGGGGCTGAGAGGAGGGTGTAGCCTGAGCAGGATTTACTCTTATCTCCTCTCACAGAGTCACATCACATCTCCCATCATAGCTCACATTAACTGCCCTCAAACTCTGCCTCTCTTCTAGCCTCAAAAGAATGCCTTGCCTTTTTTTCTGCTTCCACTCTATAATCCAGACCCTGTAGCATCCTGATCTGAAGTGTTTTCCAACCTTAAGGCCCTCGATATAATAAGAAAGATAAATATCTGGAGTGTCTTTTAGACCAAGACTGCCCTACTTTTGCTAACTCCTGAAAGTGGCTTTAGGCATCAAGAACAACTTGATTATTAACAATTCCTTGTTCAGTAAGAAAGATTTCCCACTGGTTTTCTTTTTTTAATGTCAACTTTTAATTTAAATTATAGTTAGTTAACATATATGGCAAAATTAGTTTCAGGTGTAGAATTTAGTAATTTACCCACTGGCTTTAATTAGCAAGTCTGGGAGAAAATCTTTGCAGGATCAGTTGGGCAGCTTCATAGTGATTTGAGGCTGTAATAAGCCAGGGAAAAGTTGGCAGGGAATTAGGATAAGTTAGGATCTTTGTTGACAGCTGTCCATGAAAAGGAAACTACAGGTTACAAAGCCCAAAGGGAATCCATTATTGCACCTCCATATCGTTTTCCAGAGTGGCTGTACCAGCTTGCATTCCATCAAGAGTGTAAGAGAGTTTCTCTTTCTCCACAACCTTCCAACACTTATTTTTTTCCCTCTCTTGTTCATTTTGGCCATTTTAGCTCATGTAAGGTGGTATTTCATTGTGATTTTGATCTGTATCTCCTGGATGGCTAATGATGTTGAACTTTTTTTTCATGTGTCTGTTAGCCATTTATATGTCTTCTTTGGTGAAGTGTCTGTTCATGTCTTCTACTTATTTCCTGACTGAGTGATTTGTTTTTCAACTTTTAAAAAATTATCTTTATATTTTGAGCTTTATTTAATTAATATGTTACTCTTCAAAAATTTTTTCAGTGTTCCAAGATTCATTGTTTATGCACCACACCCAAGCACTTTCAAATTTTTATGACTTTCTAATATTCAATCATTTGCAGTTGCCAAAATGTATTCCGCTTTTCTACTTTTATAAAGAATAATGCAACCAAGTCTGTGCATCTCTGATATTATCTATGTTCTAAATAGTTTCTGCCCCCAATTTGTGCAAAGATCTTTTTCTCATCCATTGATATTCTACATTCTCAAGACTAGGTTCTTGGTTACTTTATGCCAAAAGTACAAATTACTTAACTATTATCTTTTATATATGGGACAGGGGAAATATGTATTCTTCTTATCCCCCACTGATGTTGTTCATACTTCTTGCCTATATCTTTGAGAGTTTTAACTGGCTTCAAGGTCTATTGACTTATTTGTTAGCATAGGTTTTTCAATTCAGTTGACTATGAAGGAAAAGAAAAGATTCATTATGTAAACATGTGGCAATTCAAAACCCTCATGTGATAAAGATCACCTAGCAGGAAGGAAACAAATCCACTGAATGTTTAGACCATTTAATTTATATTGGGACTTAATGAGAATGCTGGGGCAGCTGTTGCTGCTGCTGACAGTTGCATCATTTTTACTTAATAGTGAAAGACAGTTTACTCAATAGGATAGTCTTACTACAATCTCCAGACTTCATTTTGCAATAGAGTTGAAAAAGTCTACAAAATCTGTTCTTAGGGGTGCCTGGTTGGCTCAGTTGGTTATGTCTGCCTTCAGCTCAGGGTTCTGGGATCAAGCACCACATCAGGCTTCCATTCAATGGGGAGTCTGCTTCTCCCTCTCCCTCTTCCAGCTACTCTGCTTACTTGTGCACAGTCTCTCTCAAGTAAATAAAATCTTTTTAAAAAGTTTTTAATATATTTTTAATTTTTTTTATTTGATTAATAATGATAGTTTGCCCATTAGTTTTATTTTTTATGTGTTTCATAAATAAAACAGAAATATAATAATATTGCATATGCAGTGGAGTTTTTAGCTTGAGAATGAGTTATTTCACCTTAGAACTAAGGTGCCAGGAGGTCTGATGAGGTCATCTTGCATGAGGGATAGCAGAGCCTCCTGGAAGAGAGCAGAGAGAATTGCTATTCCCAAGTTGAAGGCCAAGGGGTTGAATATCAAGGTAAGCTCATCCTCTGGTGCCATTTTCCTTTGCCCCACCTCCAGACTCACACTGGATCCAAGGAAGATAAAGTTTTAATAAAAAGGTAATAAATATAAAGTTTTCTTGATTATTCCTTTTTTGGTAGGTATTTAAGTGTGTATTTAAAATTTATATACATGGCTTTACTATATTTAGATCAGATTCCTAGTGTAAGGTCCCATTTTGGAATCCAAGCCACCATCCTGTTTACTCATAAAAAACAACTCCAGTTGTTATGGATAAATGGCCCCTGGAAAACAAAGGCAAGCCAGGTTAGGGGGATACCCCCAATCAATAACCCCCTTAATCTCCCTTCCTGGGAGTGTCCCAGGGAGGTATTTGGATGCAAACTAAGAGTGGGTGGTGGATACCAGTGCTTGTGCTCAGATGAGAGGCCATGGAAGTCCCAATTAACTCAGGCAAGCCACTTGAGTGGGTCAGCTCCAGTGCAGATGTGACCCTAGTCAGCTTGTGATTTGGGGCGATGCCTATAAAAGCTGGCCTGAGAAGTCAAGCATGGTCCTTTTCTCCCCAGAGAGAAGTGACCCTGGCTAGCCAGGTAGCCAGTAAAAATTCTGATGCTTGGTGTGAAATAAAGCTTTCCTTGACCTTTGCTTTTGTATCAGCCTCTTTCCTTTGACCATTGACCCTATTACTAGAAGTGGTTTCAAAGGTTATGAAGACTGACATGTTTGATAGTAAGGTATTTTACGAAGACTTCTATTCAATAATAGATTATTTTCTTCTAACATTTTTCAAACATAAAGTTCAAATAGTTTTACAGTGAACCCCTATGTCCCCATCATCTCAATTTTACTGTTATAATTTTATTGTACATTTTATTACATATTTATCCATCTGTCCTTCCCTTTTTCCATCTATCATTCCATCTTACTCTTTGATGTATTTCAAATAAAATTATAGGCATCAGTACACCTCTCCTTAAATAATTCAACATGCATATTATTAACATGAGTTCAACATTTGTTTACAGCTCTTTATTATGTAAAAAAAGACACAAAGGGTTGTATGATTACCTTTACATGACATTCTAAAAGAGACAACTGTGGTGATGGAGACACATCAGCGGTTTCTAGGGGGATGGAAAATGCAAATAGGATTGACTACAAAGGGATGTGAGGGGATTTTTGGAGTGACAGAAATATTCTATATCTTGATGGTGGTGATATATAGGATTTCCAATTCACTGGTCAAAACTCAGACAACTATCAAGGGTAAATTTTTCTGTTTGTAAATCATACCTCAACAAAACTGACTTTTTTAAAAAAAGATTTTATTTAGTTATTTGACAGAGAGAAACACAGCTAGAGAAGGAACACAAGCAGGGGGAGTGAGAGAGGGAGAAGCAGCCTCCTCCCCCTGAGCAGGGAGCCCAATGCAGGGCTTGACCCTGGGATTTGGGGATCATAACCTGAGCCAAAGGCAGATGCCCAATGACTGAGCCACCCAGGCATTCCAACAAAACTGACTTTTAGAAAAAGAATAATAAAGCAATAAAGCAAATATCCTACCTACTACACAATTTATGAAATAAAACATTCCATTGCCTTTGAAGACTCCTGTGTGTCCCTCGTTAATCCTAATCCTTTATCTCCTCACTCAGATAACATTATTCTGAAAAAAAATCCTTTTAAAATCATTCTATTACATATTTATGATTCTCTAAGCAAAGTTTTAAGTTTTTCATATATTTAGTCTTTATGTAAATGAGATCATTCAATTGTTATTCTTCCTTTGACTTGTTTATTTCACTCAATGTTTGTGTGGTTCTCTGACAGCAAGTGCCTACAAGTGTTGCTCATTTGTTTTTTATGGTTGAATAGCACTGTGTGGTTTGATGATACTACAATTCATTTGCTTTTTGTTTGAAGGTATTTTGCTTCTGTGAACACTCATACTCTCCTGGTGCACGAATGCAAGAATTTCTCTAGGATCTCCAATTAGGAATGGAATTTGTGCATCTTCAGATTTAAAGGATAAAAACAAATTTTTTCCAAAGTGCTTGTACCATTTTATTTATTTTATTTTATTTTATTTATTAATTAATTTTTTAATTGTTACTTAAGTTTTTTATTTTCCAGTGTTCCAGATTCAATCCCCATTCCCAACACCCAGTGCTCCAAGCATTAGGGGCTCCCAGTACACACCACCAGGCTCTCCCAACCCTCCTCCCCCTTCCCTCCAAGTCTGTCAGTTTGTTTCTGTGTCCAACGTCTCTGTTGTTTCATTTCTCTCCCTGAATAACCCTACTTCCCATTTACTTTCCTTCCCCAACTGTCCTCCAGGTTACCCCTCATACACCGCAAGTAAGTGAAACCATGTGATACTTGACTTTCTCTACTTGGCTTATTTCACTCAGCATAATCTCTTCCAGTCCAGTCCACGTTGCTACAAAAGTTGGATATTCATCCTTTCTGATGGAGGCATAGTATTCCTTTTATATATGTACCATATCTTCTTTATCCATTCATATGTTGATGGGCAACTTGGCTCTTTCCACAGTTTGGCGATTGTGGCCATTGCTGCGATGAACATTGGGGTACATATGGCCCTTCTTTTCACTACATCTGTATCTTTGGGGTAAATGCCCAGTAGTGCAATTGCAGAGTCATAGGGTAGGTCTATTTTTAATTTTTTAATTTTTTTATTTTTTTAAGATTTTATTTATTTGACAGCGAGAAACACAGCTAGAGGGGGGACACAAGTAGAGGGAGTGAGAGAGGGAGAAGCAGGCCTCCCGCCGAGCAGGGAGCCCGATGTGGGACTTGATCCCGGGTCTCTGGGATCATGACCTGAGCTGAAGGCAGTGGCTTAACCAACTGAGCCACCCAGGCGCCCCTATTTTTAATTTTTAAAGGAATCTCCACACTGTTCTCCAAAGCTGCTGCACCAGTTTACATTCCCACCAACAGTGTAAGAGGGTTCCCCTTTCTCAGCAGCCTCTCCAACACTTGTTGTTTGCTGACTTGTTAATTTTGGCCATTCGGACTGGTGTAAGGTGGTATCTCAGTGTGGTTTTCATTTGAATTTCCCTGATAGCTAGTGATGCTGAACATTTTTTCATGTGTCTGTTAGCCATTTGTATATCATCTATGGAGAAGTGCCTATTCATGTCTCCTGCCCATTTTTTGATGTGTTCATCTTCTTTTGGGGTGCTGAGTTTGAGTAGTTCTTTCTTTATAGATCTTGGATATCAGCCCTCTGTCTATAGTGTCATTTGAAAATATCTTCTCCCATTCTGTGAGTTGCCTCTTTGTTTTGTTGACTGTTTCCTTTGCTGTACAGAAGCTTTTTATTTTGATGAAGTCCCAGAAGTTCATTTTCGCTTTTGTCTCCTTTGCCTTTGGAGACGTGTCTTGAAAGAACTTGCTGTGGCCGATGTCAAAGAGGTTACTGCCTATGTTCTCTTCCAGGATTTTGATGGATTCCTGCCTCATGTTGAGGTCTTTCATCCATTTCGAGTTTGCCTTTGTGTGTGGTGTAAGAAAATGGTCTAGTTTCATTTTTCTATACGTAGCTATCCAATTTTCCCAGCACCATTTATTGAAGAGACTGTCTTTTTCCACTGGATATTTTTCCTGCTTTGTCAAAGATGATTTGACCATAGATTTGTGGGTCCATATGTGGGCTCTCCACTCTGTTCCATTGGTCTATTTCTCTGTTTTTTGTGCCAGTACCACGCTGTCTTGGTAATCACAGCTTTGTAATAAAGTCTGAAGTCAGGTAATGAGATGCCCCCAGCTTTGCTTTTCTTCTTCAGCAGTTACTTAGAAATTTGGGGTCTTTTTTGGTTCCATATAAATTTTAGGATTGTTTGTTCCAGAGTTTTGAAGAATGTTGGTGGAATTTTGATCGGAATGGCATTGAAAGTATAGATTGCTCTGGGCAGTATAGACATTTTCACAATGTTTATTCTTCCCGATCCATGAGCATGAAATGCTCTTCCATCTTTTTGTATCTTCTTCAATTTCTTTCATGAGTGTTCTGTAGTTCTGCGAGTACAGATCCTTGACTTCTTTGGTTAGGTTTATTCCTAAGTATCTTATAGCTTTTGGTGCTATAGTAAATGGAATCGATTCGCTGATTTCCCTTTCTATGTTTTCATTGTTAGTGCAACTGATTTCTGTGCACTGATTTTGTATCCTGCCACATTACCGAATTGTATGAGCTCTAGTAGTTTGGGGGTAGAGTCCTTTGGGTTTTCCACATAGAATATTATGTCATCTGCAAAGAGAGAGAGTTTGACTTCCTCTTTGCCAAGCTGGATACCATTTATTTCTTTCTGCTGCCTGATTGCTGTTGCTAGGAGTTCTAACACTATGTTGAACAGTAGTGGTGAGAGTGGGCATCTTTGTCTTATTCCTGATGTCAGAGGGAAAGCTGTCAGTTTTTCCCCATTGAGAATGATATTCATTGTGGGTTTTTCGTAGATAGATTTTTATGAGGTTGAGAAATGTTCCCTCTATCCCTATAATTTGAAGAGTTTTGATCAGGAACGGATGTTGTATTTTGTCAAATGCCTTTTCTGCATCAATTGAGAGTACCATGTGGTTCTTCTCTCTTCTCTTATTGATTAGTTCTATCACGTTGATTGTTTTGCGACTGTGGAACCACGCTTGCATCCATGGGATAAAACCCACCTGGTCATGGTGGATAATCTTTTTAATGTATTGTTGGATCCTGTTAGCAAGGATCTTGTTGAGAAACTTGGTATCCGTATTCATCAGCGATATTGGTCTGAAGTTCTCCTTTTTGATGGGGTCTTTATCTGGTGTGGGGATTAGAGTGATACTGGCTCTATAGAAAGAGCCCAGACGTTTTCCTTCCGTTTCTATTTTTTGAAAGAGCTTCAGGAGAATAGGTGTTATTTCTTCTTTGAATGTTTGGTAGAATTCTCCAGGGAATCCGTCTGGTCCTGGACTCTTGTTTTTGGGGAGGTTTTTGATCACTGCTTCAATCTCATTACTAGATATAGGTCTATTCAAATTGTCCATGTCTTCCTGTTTCAGTCTTGGTAGTTTATAGGTTTCTAGGAATGTATCCATCTCTTCTAGGTTGTTAAACATATTGGCATATAATTGTTGATATAGTTTTTGATGATTGTTTCTATTTCCTTGGTGTTAGTCGTGATCTCTCCCCTTTCATTCATGATTTTATTAATTTGGGTCTTCTCCCTTTTCTTTTGGATTAGTTTGGCCAATGGTTTATAGATCTGATTGAGTCTTTCAAAGAACCAGATTCTAGTTTTGTTGATGCATTCTACTGTATCTCTCATTTCTGATTCATTCATCTCTGCTCTAATCCTTATTATTTCCCGCCTTGTGTGGGGGGTTGGTTTAATATTTTGTTGATTTTCCAGTTCTTTAAGGTGTGATGAGAGTTGGTGTATTCGGGATTTTTCAATTTTTTTGAGTGAGGCTTGGATGGCTATGAATTTCCCCCTTAGGACTGCCTTTGCTGAATCCCATAGGTTTTGGATTGATGTATCTTCATCTCATTGGTTTCCATGAAGTGTTTCAGTTCTTCTTTGATTTCTTGGTTGATCCACATATTCTTAAGCAGGATCATCTTTAGATTCCAAGTGTTTGACTTTCTTCTGCACTTTTTATGGTGGTTTAGTTCCAGTTTCACGGCATTGTGATCAGGGAATATGCAGGGAATAATTTCAATCTTCTGGTATCGGTTGAGCCCTGATTTGTGACCTTGTATGTGGTCTATTCTGGAGAAAGTTCCATGTGCACTTGAGAAGAATGAGTATTCTGCTGTTTTAGGGTGGAATGTTCTGAATATATCTATGAGATCCATCTGGTCCAATGTGTCATTCAAGGCTCTTGTTTCTTTGTTGATTTTCTATTTTGATGATCTGTCCATCACTGAGAGTGGTGTGTTAAGATTTCCTACAATTAATATATTCACATCAATATGATTCTTTATTTTGTTTAACAGTTGGCTTATGTAGTTGGCTGCTCCCATGTAGGGGTATAAATATTTACAATTGTTAGATCTTCTTGATGTATAGACCCTTTAAGAATGATGTAGTGTTCTTCTGTGTCTCTTACTATAGTCTTTAGACTAAAATCCCATTTGATTGATATGAGAATTGCTACTCCGGCTTTCTTTTCAGGTCATTTGGCATGACATATGGTCTTCCATCCCCTCACTTTCAATCTGGAAGTGTCTTTAGATTCAAGATGAGTCTCTTGTAAACAGAATATGGATGGGTCCTGTCGCTTTATCCAGTCTGCAACCCTGTGTCTTTTTATTGGAGCATTTAGGCCATTCACATTGAGAGTCATTATTGATAGATACGTTTGTATTGACATCATGTTGCCTGTGGAGTTCATGTTTCTATAGATTACCTCTGTAAATTTCTGTTTTGTGTTGCTGTTGGGTTCATTTCTCCTCTATAGAACCCCTCTTATCATTTCTTGTGGTGCTAGCTTGGTGGTTGCATAATCTTTTAGACCTTGGCAGTCTTGGAAGTTCTTTATTTCTCCTTTCATTTTGAAGGTCAGCCTTGCTGGATACATTATCCTTGGTTGCATATTTTTGTCATGTAACTTCCTGAATATTTCTTGCCAGCCCTTTCTGGCTTGCCAGGTTTCTGTGGAAAGGTCTGACATTATTCTGATAGTCCTCCCTCTATAGGTAAGGGGTCTCTTTCTCCTAGCTGCCCTTAAGACATATTCTTTCATTTTATGATTCGAGAATTTTACTATTATGTGCCTGGAGGTTTTTCTGGCCTCATTGATCTTAGGGGGTGTCCTCTCTGCTTCTAGGACATGAACATTTGTTTCATTCCTCAGATTTGGGAAATTTTCATCCATGATTTGTTCAACAATATCTTTTAGGCTTCTCTCTCTCTCAACTCCTTTGGGGATTCCAATAATTCTGATATTGGAGCATTGCATGTCACCATTTATTTCCCTTATTCTGTTTTCTTGGGATTTTAGCTATTTGCTCCAAGACTTCTCTTGCTCTTCCTTCTTAATCCATCTGTCTTCTAAATCACTGATACGATCTTCAGTTCACTTACTCTGGCTGTTAGCATATTTAAATTAGATTGCATGTCATCTAAAGCCTTTCTAACCTCAGCTTTCACTTCTGTTACTATGGCTTCCACTTTGAGACTAATGTTCTTTTCTAAATTAGCCATTCCTTGGATGATTGCTGCTCTGAATTCCATTTCTATCATTTTTTTTTATGTTCATTTCCAGTAACTCTGTGACCGAGGTTGCAGTCTTGGGGTTCTTCTTCTGTTGGATGTTCCTCCTCCGAGTCATTGTGGCGAGGAGTGGTTGAGGGGGGTATAGCTAAATATATCAGCCACTATCTAGGTGGATGGTCGCCGGCCAGTTTTGGGGCAACCAGAACTCACCACCAAAAAGGGAGGAGAAAGGAAGAAAACGGAAGAGAGGAAGCACGAAATGAAACCCCTGCCTGTTGGTAGGATTTATATGGTACAAAACTGTTACAGGGTAGAGAAAAGGGCTATCAAGGGTAAATGAAGAGATCAAAAAGCGAAGCCCAACCTATATCACCCCCAAGACCAGTATTTATATAATACAGAAGCAAAGGCAATTACACAGAAACACTGACAGACTAGAGTGGGAAGGTGAGGGAGGACACTCCTTGTGGGCATGGAATGCGATTCAGACGCTCCGGGTTTGTCTTGTTATTTTTGTTGGAGGAGCCCACTTTCTAAAGATATAGGGAGATTAGAACTGGTTGTATATAGGGGTAGTATTGAATAGGGATGTGGGGTTGACTTGATGCTTATAACTACACGTATATTTAAAAGAGCAAATAAAGGAAAGAGGAGAGAAGAAAGGGAAAAACAGAGAAAACAAACAGGGAAACAAGAGGCAACAACAAGAGCAGAAAATACAGGAGTGTGCTTGAAAATATTTCAAGGTTCAAAAAAATGTTATGGGGTGTTGTATTGAATATCACGTTGTGATAAAAAAGGGGGTTAAAATTGAAATAAGAAAAAACTGAAGAATGTATTTTTAAGTTTACAATGGAAGCCTTAAAATTAAAAAATAGAAAAAAGTTTAAAAAAGCAAATAAGGTGGGAAACTGTATCAATAAGTTGTAGGGCTTTTGGTACTTGTAGTCAGTACCAGAAATTTAATAAATTGCCTTTCCCCCTGACTTTGGGTTTTACATTTTGATTGTTGTCCTTTTGAGATTCTGGCTTGCTTTCTGGGGGCGGGGTCTGCGGAGCTGTTTTCAGTCTCTTCTACCTGGGCTCCGCCTCTCCACTCCCTTGCTAGAGGCTGGTCTCAATGGTAACCAGGTTATCAGGTTACAATTCTCTGGTGGTGGAGTGTTGTTCTTTTACGTCCTTTTTCAGCTGCTGAGGAAGTCAGGTTGCAGCAAGATGTCTGCACCCAGACCTCCTTCCCAAGGAGAGCCTCTATACAGAGAGGGGCTCTTTCCCGCCTCTCGGTTGGCAGCCTGCCACAGCCGGGCAGGTGCAAATGCTGGATTGATTTCTGCCCACGCACCTACTTGTCGCTTCACCCCGGCACCTCAAAATCACAACTTCTTTAGGATCGCACGGCGACCATGTCTGTGCCCCAGGACCCATGGCTCCTCCAGTCCCGTGCAACTCTGTAAAATTGTCTTCCCTGGGGGTCCGCGCCCTGCCCCTGGGGTGGAGAGAAGCGGGAGAGAAAGGCAGCGGAGGCAAGGAGAAAAAAAGAAAGAAAGAGAGAAAGAAAGAAAGAAAGAAAGAAAGAAAGAAAGAAAGAGAAAAAAGAAAGAAAAAAAAGAAGAGAGAGAGAGAGAGAGAGAAAGCCGCGGGGAAATAGGATCCACGCCCATCACTCTCCCCAAGATCCCCCATGCTGCGAAGCCCTGCTTCTCTGGCTTAAGCAGTGCTGGGATAGACTCTGCGCCCCAGCTCTTCTAAGTTCCCTGGAGCTGTGGGGCACTTCCTCTCCCATCAGATTCCCGTCTCCCCGCTGTGGGGGCGGAAAAACTGACTTCGCCCCTCACAGGGCACTCTCTGTCCCTGCGGGTCCTGAGTCCCCGCTCCCTGCTCTGGTGGCGGCGAAAAAAACAGTTTCCTTTCCCCGGACTCTGCTGCTTTCCTGGTTCTGCCTCACCCTGAATCAGACCGGAATCTGCTCTTATTCCCCCAGCACAGAGCACTTTAGTGCTGGGGTATTTGCTTTCAATGGTTCGGCTCTGCAGGCTTCCTCCCCCACACCCCTGTCTCTGGGGGTAAGCCTCCGGTCGCTCTCACTTGTTTCTACCTTTTTGCTGATGGTCTTTGTCTCCCATGGTGATCCAGAAGTGCGAAATATCACATTTCAGGCTGATTTCATGGGTGCTCACATTGGTCCTGTAGTGTTATTTTTTCTGGAATTGAGCTCACTTCAGGGAGCTCCCCAAAATGTGGTTACCTGGCCTTCCGCCATCTTCTTACTTCCCTTGTACCATTTTATAATCTCACCAGCAGTGTATAAGAATTCTTTTTGCACTCTATTCTCATGAAAACTGGCTATTATCTCACTTATTCATTTGGACTAATGTAGTTAGTATGAAATGGTGTCTCCAGTGTGATTCCCATTTGCATTAGCTAGATGACAAATAGGGCTGAGATTCCTTTCCTAATTTCATTGGCCGTTTGTGTTCCTGTGAAATCCTAACTTTTGTCTATTGTGTCCCTTTTACTTTTTGTACTAATTGTAGAAGTTTTCAATATGTCTTGGATTTTCCAGAGTAGCCATATGCACTACAAATCTCTTCTAATCTGTAGCTGTCTTTTCACTTAAAAATTGTTGTCCTATACTGAGTAGAGGTTTTAAATTTTAATGTAGGCAAATTTTAGTATTTTTTAAATTAATTAATTTATTTTCAGTGTTCCAAGATTCATTGTTTATGCCCCACACTCAGTGCTCCATGCAATAGGTGCCCTCAGTACCCACCACCAGGCTCGCCCTCCCCCCACCCCTCTCCTTCAAGACCCTCAGGGCCACAGACCTACAGTCTGATCGTTCATATGGGTTCCCTCTGCAAGGCATGGAGCGCCATGATCCTCCCTCAAAGTGAGGGAGCTCTGCAAAGTTGCGGTCATCGACACCAAAAAATATTTGCTTCCATTGTTCCTTGTCTGTTTAACTACTATAATTTCTTTGACACTATTTCCTCGTACTTCACTTATAGTCAAGTTAATGCTTTCTCTTGTTCTTCATTTTGAATTCTCTTATGCCAATCCTTATATTCTGAAGCACGATAATTATAGGAGCATGATAATTGTAGGGGCATGACACTTACTTTAAAACTTAGTAAAACCATTACTAACATAAATAGTTTAGATATTGCAACCTCCTGTCTACATGACCACTCATTTACCCCCCTATGCTAGGGTGAGGTAAAATGTTCTAATGAGATAATGATTTACAGGTACCATTTGTTGCCTGGAACATAAAATATATAACTGTCAATAAGAAGATGAAGTATATAAGTGTCAATAAAATTGAGATTCGCTCCTGCCTGTAATTGATAGATAGATTAGGATATAACAAGGCATATTTTTCTTGTTGTATGGACCTTCAAAGGCACTATTGTCACTCAAGATTAATGAACCACTACTTAAAGAAACCCTTTGATCTTATGGCTTCCATCTGTGAAAACAATGAACCATCACGTAAAGAAAACCCTTTGATCTTACAGCTTCCATCAGAAAAAATATGTAATGCCATATTATAAACAAAGAGCCCTGGGAACAGTGCTTTCAGGAGATCCCCACACCACTCTTTGAGTCTAGTCTCCTCATTCAAAAGTGTCGACACCTTCCCACCTTTGGAACCCTGACTGTTGCTGCGGCTGGCTCCTGCAAACTCAGTTTATTTCTGAGTCAAAAGTCTCTCATGTTTCATTTCCCTCCCCAATTTACCCAACTTCCCATTTCCTTTCCTTCTCCTACTGTTCTCTGTATTACTCCTTATGCCCCACAAGTGAGTGAGACCATGTGATATTTGATTTTCTTTATTTGGCTTATTTCACTCAACATAATTTCTCCCTATCCAGTCCATGTTGCTACAAAAGTTGGGTATTCATCCTTTCTGATAGAGGCGTAATATTCCATTGTATATATGTACCATATCTTCTTGATCCATTCATCTGTTGAAGGGCACCTTGGCTCTTTCCACAGTGTGGTAATTGTGGCCATTAATGCAATGAACATTGGGATACATGTGGCCCTTCTTTTCACTACATCTGTATCTTGGGCTAAATACCCAGTAGTGCAATTGCAGGGTCGTAGGGTAGCTCTATTTTTAGGTTTTTTTTTTCTATTTTTAGTTTTTAAGGAATATCCACACTGTTTTCCAAAGCAGCTGCACCAACTTGAATTTCCAGAAACAGTGTAAGAGGGTTTGCCTTTCTCCACAGCCTCTCCAACACTTGTTGCTTACTGTCTTGTTAATTTTGGCCATTCTGACTAGTGTGAGGTGGTATCTCAGTGTAGTTTTGATTTGAATTTCCCTGATAGCTAGTGATGCTGAACATTTTTTCATGTGTCCATTAGCCATTTGTATGTCTTCTGTGGAGAATTGCCTCTTCATGTCCCCTGCCCATTTTTTGATTTGATCATCTTCTTTTTGGGTGTTGATTTTAAGGAGTTCTTTATCAATCTTGGATATCAGCCTTTTGTCTGTAGTGTCATTTGCAAATGTCCTCTCCCATTCCGTGGGTGGCCTCTTTGTTTTGTTGACTGTTTCCTTTGCTGTACAGAACCTTTTATTTTTAATGAAGTCCCAAAAGTTCATTTTCACGTTTGTGTCCTTTGCCTTTGGAGACGTGTCTTGAAAGAAGTTGCTGTGGCCGATGTCAAAGAGGTTACTGCCTATGTTCTGCTCTAGAATTTTGATGAACTTCTGCCTCACATTGAGGTCTTTCATCCATTTCGAGTTTATCCTTGTGTGTGGCATAAAAGAATGGTCTAGTTTCATTCTTCTATACGTAGCTGTCCAATTTTCCTAGCACAATTTATTGAAAAGACTGTCTTTGTTCCACTTGATATTTTTTCCTGCTTTGTCAAAGACGACTTGACCACAGATTTGTGGGTCCATATCTGGACTCTCTACTCTGTTCCATTGGTCTATTTGTCTGTTTCTGTGTCAGTACCATGCTGTCTTGGTGATCACAGCTTTGTAATAAAACATGAAATCAGGTAGCCTGATGCCCCCAGCTTTGTTTTTCTTCTTCAACAATTCCGTAGCAATTTGGGGTCTCTTTCGGTTCCATATAAATTTTAGGATTGTTTGTTCCAACGCTATGAAAAATATTGGTGGAATTTTGAATGAGATGGCATTGAATGTATAGATTTCTCTGGGCAGTATAGACATTTTAACAATGTTTATTCTTCCGATCCATGAGCATGGAATGCTCTTCCATCTTTTTGTGTCTTCTTCAATTTATTTCAGGAGTGTTCTATAGTTCCTCAAGTACAGATCCTTGACTTCTTTGGTTAGGTTTCTTCCTAGGTATCTTATGGCTTTTGGTGCTATAGTAAATGGAACTGATTCTCTGATTTCCCTTTTTATATTTTCATTGTTAGTGTATAGAAATGCAAGTTATTTCTGCACATTGCTTTTGTACCTTGCCACATTACTGAATTTTTGTGTGAGTTCTAGTAGTTTGGGGGTAGAGTCTTTTGAGTTTTCCACATAGGGTACTATGTCATCTGCAAAGAGAAAGTTTGACTTCTTCTTTGCCAATTAGAATTCCTTTTATATCTTTCTGTTGTCTGATTGCTATTGCTAGGACTTCTAACACTATGCTGAACAAAAGTGGTGAAAGGGTGTCCTTGTATTATTCCTGATCTCAGAGGGAAGGCTGTCAGTTTTTCCCCATTGAGAATGATATTCGCTGTGGTTTTTCATAGATAGATTTTATGAGGTTGAGGAATGTTCCCTCTATCCCTATACACTGAAGAGTTTTAATCAGGAATGGATGTTGTATTTTGTCAAATGCTTTTTCTGCATCAATGAGAGTACTATGTGGTTCTTCTCTCTTCTCTTATTGATTTGTTGTATGACGTTGATTGATTTGCGAGTGTTGAACCACCCTTGAATCCCTGGGATAAATCCCACCTGCTCTTGGTAGATAATCATTTTAATGCATTGTTGGGTCTTATTAGCAAGGATCTTGTTAAGAATCTTGGCATTCATATTCATCAGGGATATTGGTCTGAATTTCTCCTTTTTGATGGGGTCTTTATCTGGTTTGGGGGTTAGAGTAATGCTGGCTTCATAAAAAGGGCCTGGAAGTTTTCCTTCTGTTTCTATTTTCTGAAACAACTTCAAGAGAATAGGTGTTATTTCTTCTTTGAATGTTTGATAGAATTCCCCAGGGAATCCGTCAGGTCCTGGGCTCCTGTTTCTGGGGAGGTTTTTGATCACTGCTTCAATCTCGCTACTAGATATTAGTCTATTCAAATTGTCAATTTCTTCCTATTTCAGTCTTGGAGGGATATAGGTTTCCAGGAATGCATCCATATCTTCTAGATAGTTAAACTTATTGGCATATAACTATTGATAGTAATTTCTGATGATTGTTTCTATTTCCTTGGTGTTAGTTGTGATCTCTCCCCTTTCGTTCATATTTTATTAATTTGAGTCTTCTCTCTTTTCTTTTGGATTAGTTTGGCCAATGGTTTATTGATCTTATTAATTCTTTCAAAGACCAGATTCTAGTTTTGTTGATGTGTTCTACTATATCTCTACTATCTAATTCATTTTTTTTCTGCTTTAATCTTAATTATGTCCCATCTTGAATGTGGAGCTGGTTTAATTTGTTTTTGATTTTCCAGTTCTTTAAGGTGTAATGAGTGTTGGTGTATTGGGGATTTTTCAATTTTTTTGAGTGAGGCTTGGATGGCTATGTATTTCCCCCCTAGGACTGCCTTTGCTGTATCCCATAGGTTTTGGATTGATGTGTCTTCATTCTCATTGGTTTCCATGAAGTGTTTAAATTCTTCTTTGATTTCCTGGTTGATCCAAAGATTCTTGAGCAGCATAGTCTTTAGCTTCCAAGTGTTTGATTATCTTCTGAACTTTTTGTTGTGGTTGAGTTCCAGTTTCAAGTCATTGTGGCCAGCGAATATGCAGGGAATAATCTCAATCTTCTGGTATCGGTTGAGCCCTGATTTGGGACCTAGTATGTGGTCTATTCTGGAGAAAGTTCCATGTGCGCTCAAGAAGAATGAGTATTCTGCTGTTTTAGGGTAGAATGATCTGAATATATCTATGAGTTCCATCTGGTCCAATGAGTCATTCAAAGCTCTTGTTTCTTTGTTGATTTTCTGTTCAGATGATTTGTCAATTGCTGGGAGTGGAGTGTTAAGATCTCCTACAATTAATGTATTTTTATCAATATGACTATTTTGTTTAACAATTGGCTTATGTTGTTGGGTGTTCCTATGTTGGAGTAAAAAATATTTACAATTGTTAGATCTTCTTGGTGTATAGACCATTTGAGAATGATGTAGTGTCCTTCTGTGTCTCTGATTACAGTCTTTAGATTAAAATATAATTTGTCTGATATGAGAATCACTACTCCAGCTTTCTTTTGAAGTCCATTGTCATGAAAGATGGTCCTCCACCCCCTCACTTTCAATCTGGAAGTGACTTTAGACTCAAAATGTGTCTCTTTAAACAGCATATGGAAAGATGTTGTCATTTTATCCAGTGTGCAACCCTGTGCCTTTTTATTGGAGCATTTAGGCCATTCACATTGAGAGTGATTGTTGATAGATACATTTGTTTTGACATCATGTTGCCTGTGAAGTTCATGTTTATATAGATTTCCTCTGTAAATTTCTGTTCTGTGTCACTCTTGGGTTTGCTTCTCTTTTATAGAACCCCCTCCCCCTTAATGTTTCTTGTAGTGCTGGCTTGGTGGTCACATAATCTTTTAGACCTTGGCAGTCCTAGAAGCTCTTTATCTCTTCTCCCATTTTGAAAGTCAACTTTGCTGTGTACATTATCCTTGGTTGAATATTTTTTTTCATGTAATATCCTGAATACGTCTTGCCAGCCCTATTCTGTTTGCCAGGTTTCTGTGGATAGGTCTGATGTTATTCTGATGGTCCTCCCTCTGTATGTAAGTGATCCCTTCTCCTTAGCTGCCCTTAAGACTTATTCTTTGATTTTATGATTCATGAATTCACAATTATGTGCCTGGAGGTTTTTCTGGCCTCATTAATCTTGGGGGAGTGTCCTCTCTGCCTCGAGGACATGAACACTTGTTTCATTCCCCAGATTAGGAAAATTTTCATCCATGATTTGTTCAGCTATATCTTCTAGGCTTCTCTTTCTCTCAACTCCCTCGGCGATTCCAATAATTCTGATATGGAGCCTTTCACAGCATCATTTATTTCCCTAATCCTATTTCATGGGATTTTAACTGTTTATTCCACAACATCTCTTGTTCCTTCTTCTTAATCCATATGTCTTCTAAATCACTAATACAATCTTCAGCTTCACCTACCCTGGCTGTTAGCGTATTTAAATTACATTGCATCTCATTAATAGCCCATTTAATCTCTGCCAGTTCAGCTTTCACTTCTGTCCTTAGAGCTTCTATCTTGCCACTAATGTTCTTTTCCAACTTAGCCAATGCTTGGATGATTGCTACCCTGAATTCCATATCTGTCATATAGTTTATGTTCATTTCCAGTAATTCTGTGACAGGTGTTGCAGTCTCTGGGTTTTTCTTCCATTGCTTGTTCCTCCCCTGATTCATTTTGGCGAGGGGTGGTTGAGGGGATGTATAGCTGAATATATCAACCACACTCCAGGCGAATTGCTCATTGGAAGGTTTTGGAGTGATCAGAAGTCACACCAAAAAGGAAGAAGAAAGAAAAAAGAGAGAGAAAAAGAAAAGAAGCAAGAAAATACCCGGTCAGAATGGGCCCCAATGGTAGGATATTTATGGTACAAAACTACAACATAGTAAAGAAAAAGACCATCAAGTGTAAAAGAAAGTTGAAGAAATCAATAAGCTAAACCCACCCTGAATGACCCCCAAGACCAGTATTTATATATTACAAAGGCAAAAAGTTACACAGAAACACTGAGAGAAGAATAGGATGGGAAGGTGAGTGCAAACCTTGTTGTGGGCAAGGAAAGTATTTCAGATCATCCTGGGTGTGTCTTGTTATATTGTTAGAGGAGTCCACTATCTAATGATATAGGGAGATTAAAACTGGCTTGTATATAGGGGTAGTCTTGAATAAGAATAAAGGATTACCTTGAAGCTTATAACTATATTTACATTTAAAAGAAAAAAAAAAGAAAGAGGAGAGAAAAAATGAAAAATACAGAAAAATCAAACAAATGAAACAAGCAACAACAACAACAACAAAACACATGTATGTGTTTGAGAAAATTTCAAGGTAAAAAGTTATTATGGAGTGTTGTATTAAGTATCACCTTGTAATAATAAGTGAGTTAAAAATTAAAAGAACAAAAACCATGAGAATTTTAAAATAAAGTGAAAACTTAAAAAATAAACATAGAAAACAGTTAAAAATAAAATAAAGTGAAAAGCTGTATCTATAAAGCATACAGCTTTTGCGGTGGTACCAGGAGCTTAATATATTGCCTTTCCCTGATGTTGGGGTTTTACAGTTTGGGTGTTGTCTTCCTCTTTTTCCGGCGGGCCTGCCGCGCTCTTTTTCAGTCCCTTCTACAAGGGCTGTGTCTCCGCCCCCTTCCTAGGGGCTGGGTTCTGTGGCAACCAGGTTCTCAGGCTTTTCTTCTCTGGAGGATTTGTTCTTTTGTGGCTTCTTACAGATTTTCAGAAAGTCAGGCCAGGGCATGATGTCTGCACCCAGACCTCTGTCTCAGATAGAAACTCCAGTGAGCAGCCCTCTGGATGGTGCGGGGCTCACAGCCTCTCCCTGTATTTCCCCCTTTGTCTTGTCATTTCTCACAACTGGGTGCACCCGCAGCCACTAGTCAGAATGGCGCCCGAGGCCCCCACTTGTCATTTCGCTCCGGCACTAGGGAAACTGTGACTGATTTTGGATCGTGAGACTTTGTCTCTGCCCAGAGAGTCTCTGGAGTGCACTCCCACGCAGGAGGGACTGAGGTCCCGGGTCCCCGCAGTTCATGCACAGGTCTGCAGAGTCTCCTCCCTTGCGGGTTGTGCGCACCTGGCCCAAGATGTGGGGAAAAAAGCGGCGGAAAAAAAGTGGGAAAAAAAGTGGCAGTTTTAAAGATACTCTGCACCATCAGGTTCCCTCCCTCCCTTCTATCCCTGGCCGGGTGTTGTAGTTTTATATACCTGCCAATGGTGAAGACCCTTTGCTTTTGAGTGCTTTTAACCAGACTGCAAGTTGATGCTGGTCCCTGAGCACAGGGCACTTTCGTATTGGGGTACTACTTTCCAATGGATAGCTTCTGTTGGCTCCCTCTCTCTCCTACTTCTCCTCTGCAATCAGTCTGAGCACTCCTGCTCTCTGCTGATGTTCTTCTGCCCCCGTAGAAATCCAGAAGTGTATAGGCTTACATCTCAGGCTGATTTCATGGGTGTTCAGATTGTCCTGGTAGATAGTTCGGCTCACTTCAGGAGACCTTTTGAAATAGGCTCCCCTACTTCTCCGCCATTGCCCCTCAATCTTAGTATTTTTTTAATGATCAATGCTTTTCGAACTTCTTTGTGAGTGACTGAGTTCCTAGAGTATAGTGAAGATATCCCATGGACTATTCTTAGGGTTTTACAATTTGACTCTACAATGTAAGTTCCTCGTGCACCTGAAGCTGATTTTTCTGGGTAGAGGGAGAAAGACATTATGTTTTTTTCTCCCTAGGTACAGTTATATATCAGATAGATAGATAGATAGATGATAGATAGATAGATAGATAGATAGATAGATATAGATAGATAGATAGATAATAGATAGATAGATAGATATAGATAGATAGATAGATAGATAGATGATAGATAGATATAGATAGATAGATAGATAGATAGATAGATAGATAGATATAGATATAGATATAGTTTACTGGAAGGTCTGTCTTTTTCCTACTGCTCTATTGGCTACTCGTTCACATATCAAGTTTCTACATATTATTTTCAGGCTCCCTAATTCATCCTCTGGTCTATTTCTCTAATTTTACTCAGAGGTCATGTCTTAATTACTACACCTTTAAAATATGTTATGATGCCTTATAGGGCAGTCAGGTGCATCTTCATGAGACAGTAAGAGAGTCATACTGTGGAAGTAGCAGTTCTTAGCTAGAATAGAGTCCAGAGTCAAGAACTAGGCTTACCAGAATTGAGCATGAGTTAATGGTGGAACCCTGGGCCCATCTACTGCATGACACATACCAGGCACCTTATAGGATGGGTGGCAAGTCTCTGAGGTAGAAAATGTGCTCACTCTCTCTCCCAAATGGTTAATCCACTAAAGGTGAAGAGAGACAATTGACCAGGAAGGAGCTGGAAAAGACTGGCACCAACATCAAAGCACATCTTGGTGGCAGAGAGTCACAGGAGTGTATGTGGCAACAGTTGCTTTTTGAAGACCACATTATGGGGTTTGAGTTCCAGCTCTGCAACATTGTAAATGGACATAATCATATGAGTTACTAAACCTCTCTGAGCCTCAGTTTCCTCCTGTGTAAAGTGGGGCAAATAATGAAACTACATCAAGGAATTATTGGAATGGTTAAGAAAGATAATGCAATAGATAATAGTGCTTGTTATTTTATTATTGTCAGTACTTGTTGATCCTCTACCAGGTACTTTAAGAATGTTGCTTTATTTATTTTTTTAAATATTTTATTTATTTGATAGAGAGAGACACAGCAAGAGAGGGAACACAAGAAAGGTGAGTGGGAGAGGGAGAAGCAGGCTTCCTGATGAGCAGGGAGCCTGAAGTGGGGCTTGATCCTGGGACTCTGGGATCATAACCTGAGCCAAAATCATATGCTTAACAACTGAGCCACACAGGTGTCCAAGCATGTTATTTTATTTGGTTCTTAGACCAAGTCTATGTCATCAGAGCGATTGTTCTCATTTCACAGATGAGAAAACTGAAGCCCACAGGAGTTCAGCAGCTGGTCCTAAGTCACACCATGAGTAATTGGAAAGTGAGTTAGACAATAGAATATCCATACTTTCCATATAACACCAAGTTGCACTGACAAAAGTAGTAGGAGCTCAGGGGTCCTATCTCTAAAGAAATGCAAGGACTCCTTTATGATGGGCAGTCATTGAACAGGCAGTAGGGCACTGAAGGAATGCTAGACAACCTCTCCACATTTTCTGTTTTTAATATTATCACTTGTATCCTTGGTTTCTAAGGATCTGGCCTAAAAGCCAGAGTGGGAGACCGTGGGAAACCATGGTTCTTCCTAACACAACTCAGTTCTACTGCCACTCCCAGAATCATTATGGTACCCCCATAATGCAATCCCAGTGCCTCTCAGGGGGAAGACATTGCACTGCTGAGGACTCATTAGGAAACTGAGTTCACAGAAGGCTTCTTCCCCTTTTCCGCCTTCCTTGTCCCTCCTTTTGTTCCCAGGCCAAGGCAAGTCTGGAAGCTGGCTGCTCTCTGCTCATAGCTCTTTTTTGAGCCAGATATCTGGGAAAGTAAGACACTCAGGCTGGACACTGGTTAAGTCCCAGCTCCACCATAGTTTCATGGGTGACACTAAAAAGATAAATAGACATTCTAGGGTTTGGAGAGGAAGATGGTGGTGGAGTAGGTGGACCCTAGGCTCACTTCATTCCATGAACACAACTAGATAATTATCAAATCATCCTAAATAATCCAGAAATCAACCTGAAAAGAAACAAAACAAAGTCTACAATTAAAGGGAGAGAAGAGGCCACATCAAAGAAGGTAGGAAGTGCAGAGACATGGTTTAGGGGAAAAATAGATCATGGGTGCTGCAGAGGGGAGGGAGCCATGATCATGCAGAAGAATGAGAGAGAGGAGCACACACACGTGGATGAGGAGAAGGTTTCCCTCAAACCATTGGCTTATAAAATATGAGGGGCTGAATTACATGAGTTCTTGCAATCAGCGAGGGCTTAAAGTCTGGAGTTTTTAAGGTCAGTAGGCTTGGCTGGGATAGAGCCCAGAGGGCACTATGCTATCCTTGGAGAGAAGGCAGGGAAACAAACCAGGGGAAGACATCATGGAAACAGTGATCTGAAGACCATAAACACAGAGCCACCTGCACAAAACAGCACAGCACCCAAACTGGCTGCCTAACTTGCAAACACCAAATACCACTCCCCTGCACTCTGGTAGGACTGCCAATCTCAATCATGCTTCCCTTGTACCAACATGGCAAGACCCTCCCCAAGAAGACCAGCAAAAACCTCTTCTCCCAGCATGTCTCCTGATCAGAGAGTTCTACAGGGCATCAGTTCTGGTAGAAGTCCTGTAGGTCTTATTTCACAAGCAGACCAGAGCACACCTAATTAAAAGTTGCCAGGGACAAACACTGCCACTACAGACAAGGAGAGCCTCTACAGATAACTGGCCTGAAGGATAGAGCAGCCAAAACATAACATCAGAACACACAGCACACATGGGAAACACCTCCCAGAGCACCAGGACTGGGCACTACATGACCTCTTCTTTATAAGATCATTACTTTCAGGAGCAGGAGACATTTTTGGTGGCTTTTCTAATACAGAGAAGAAGGCAAAACTTAGATAAAATGGTAAGATAGGGGAATTAATCCCATACAAAAGAACAAGATAAGGCCAGAGATCTAAGTGAAACAGATATGAGCAACATGCTTGATGGAGAATTTAAAGCAACAATCATAAGGATACTCACTGGGCTTGAGAAAAAATTAGAAGACATTGGTGAAACCCTAACCACAGATAAAAGAGTAGAAAAAGAATCAGCCAGAGATAAAGAGTGCAATAAATGAGATTGGAAACAGGCTTGATGAAATGAACAGAAGACTAAAATAAGCAGAGGAAAAAATTAGTGCCTAGAAGACAAAATAATGGAAAATAATACTGCTGAATGAAAGAATTATGGGACACAAGAATAGACTTAGGGAACTCAGTGTTTCCATCAAACATAATAACATTTGTATTATAGGGGTCCCAGGAGAAGAGAGAGAAAAGGGAACAGAAATTTTATTTGAAGAAATAAGAGCAGAAAACTTCTGTAATCTAGGGAAGGAAACAGACATCCAGATCCAGGAGACACATGAACTCCCACCAATGTCAACAAAAGCAGGCCAACACATATTGCAATTAAATTTGTGAAATATAATGATAAAGAAAAAAATTCATAAAAACAACAAAACAAAAGAAATCCTTAACTTATAGGGGAAAATCCATAAGGCCAGCAGGAGATTTCACAACAGAATTTGGCAAGCCAGAAGGGAGTAGCACGATATATTCAAAGTGCTGAGTAGAAAAACATCTGTAACCAGGAATACTCTATCCAGCAAAGGTATCATTCAGCATAGGAGAGATAGTTTCCCAGACAAATAAAAACTCAAGGACTTAATGATAATAAACAAGCCCTGCAAGAAATATTAAAGGGGACTCTTTGAGTGGAAAGGAGAAGCCAAAAGTGACAAAGGTGAAAGGATCAGAGAAAAATTCCAGAAAAAATTACAAAAGAAGTAATAGAATAGCAATAAATACATATATATCCATAATTACTTAGAATATAAATGAGCTAAATGATCCAATCAAAAAACATAGGGTATATGGTCCAGTTTCATTCTGTTGCATGTTGCTGTCCAGTTTTCCCAACACCATTCATTGAAAGACTGTCCTTTTCCCATTGGGTATTCTTCCGTGCTTTGTCAAAGATAAATTGACTGTGGAGTTGTGAGTTTATTTCTGGGTTTTCTATTCTGTTCCACTGATGTATGTGCCTATTTTTGTACCAGTACCATATTGTCTTGATCACTGCAGCTTTGTAGTAGAGCTTGAAGTCTAGAATTGTGATGCCCCTGCTTTGCACTTCTTTTTCAGAGTTGCTTTGACTATTTGGGGTCTTTTGTGATTCCTTACAAATTTTAGGATTATTTGTTCTAGCTCTGTAAAAAATGCTGTTGGTATTTAATAGGGATTGCATTAAATGTGTAGATTGCTTTGGGTATTATAGACATTTTAACCATGTTTGTTCTTCTGATCCATAAGCATGGAATGTCTTCCCACTTCTTGTGTCCTTTTCAACTTCTTTTCATCAGTGTACTATAGTTTTCAGAGTATAGGCCTTTCCCCTCTTTGGTTAGGTTTATTCCTAAGTATCTTATTATAGTTTTTGGTGCAATTGTAAATGGGATTGATTTCCTAATTTCTCTTTCTGCTGCTTCATTATTAGTTTATAGACATATGACAGATTCCTATATGTTGATTTTGTATCCTGTGACTATACTGAATTTGTCTATCAGTTCTAGCAATTATTTGCTGGAGTACTTTGGATTTTCTATAGAGCATAATGTCATCTGAAAATATTTTTTCTTACTTCTTCCTTACTGATTTGGATGCCTTTTATTTCTTTTTGTTTTCTGATTGCTGTGGCTAGGACTTTCTGTATTATGTTGAATAGAAGTGTGAGAGTGGACATCCCTGTCTTGTTCCTGGCCATAGATGATATTAGTTATGGGTTTCTTTTTTTTTAAGATTTTATTTATTTGACAGAGAGAAACACAGCCAGAGAGGGAACACAAGCAGGGGGAATGAGAGGGGGAGAAGTAGGCTTCCCGCCCAGCAGGGAGCCCGATGTGGGACTCGATCCTGGGTCTCCGGGATGATGACCTGAGCCAAAGGCAGTCGCTTAACCAACTGAGCCACCCAGGCGCCCCTTAGCTATGGGTTTCTTATGGACAGCCTTTATTATATTGAGGTATATTTCCTCTAAACCTACTTTGTTGAAAGTATTCATCATAGAGGGATGTTGTACTTTGTCAGATGCCTTTTGTGCTTCTGTTGAAATGATCATATGGTTCTTATCTTTCCTTTTATTAATATGGTGCATGAGGGGCACCTGGGTGGCTCAGTTGGTTAAGCGACTGCCTTTGGCTCAGGTCATGATCCCGGAGACCTGGGATCAAGCCCCACATCGGGCTCCCTGCTTGGCAGGAAGCCTGCTTCTCCCTCTCTCACTCCCCCTGCTTGTGTTCCCTGTCTGGCTGTGTTTCTCTCTGTCAAATAAATAAAATCTTAAAAAAATAAATATGGTGCATGATGTTGATCTATTTGTGAATATTGAACCACACTTGTAACTCAGGGATAAGCAAAGGAAACAAGCAACAAAACTATAAGGCAACCTACAGAATGGGAAGATATTTGCAAATGACATATCTGATAAAAGTTAGTATCCAAAATATATAAAGAACTTATAAAACTCAACATTCAAAAAATAAATAATCCAGTTAAAAATGAGCAGAAAACATGAATACACTTTTTAAAATTAAAATTCAATTAGGCAACACATACTGTATTATTAGCTTCAGGGGTGGAATTTAGTGATTCATCAGTTGCATACAACACCCAGTGTTCATTACATATCAAATGTCCTAAACTCAATGCTCATCACCCAATTATCTCTTCCCCCCACACACCTCCCCTCCAGAAACCATCAGTTTGTTACCTAGAATTAAGCATCTCTTATGGTTTGCCTCCTTCTCTGTTTTCATCTAATTTTATTTTTCTTCCCCTTCCCCTATATTCATCTGTTTTGTTTCTTAAATTCCACATATAAGGGAAATCATTTTGTATTTGTCTTTCTCTGACTAACTTATTTTGCTTAATGTAATACCCTCTAGTTCCACTCATGCCGTTGCAAATGGCAATATTTCATTTTTGATGGCTGAGTAATATTCCATTGTGTAAATACATATACATATCACACTATATACAATATTTATATTATATATAGACATAGATTATATAGAGATTTATATATCTATTATATCTACATATAATCTATATCTGTATCTATATCACATCTTTTAAAACCATTTATCTGTCCTTTATCCTTTATCCATTCATCTATCAATGAACTTCTGGGCTCCTTTCATATTTTGGCTATTGTGGACATTGTTGCTATAAACCTTGGTGTTCATGTGCCCCTTTGGATCACTATGTTTGTATTATTTGGATAAACACCTAGTAGTCATAGGGTTACTCTATTTTTAACATTTCAAGGAACTTCCATTCTATTTTCCAAGGTGGTTACATCAGTTTGCATTCTCACCAACAGTGTAAAAGTGTTTCTTTTTCTTTCTCTGCATTCTCACCAACACCTGTTGTTTCCTGACTTGTTAATTTTAGCCAATGAATAGACATTTTTCCAAAGAAGACATACCTATGGCCAAAGGACACATAAAAAGTTGCTCAAGATTAGTGATCATGAGGGAAATATAAATCAAAACTACAATGAGATATTGACTCACATTTGTCAGAATGGCTAAAATCAACAACATATATATGAATATTACTCAGCCATAAAAAAGAATGAAATCTTGCCATTTGCAATGACATGGAGCTAGAGAATATTTTATTAACTGAAATATGTCAGGCAGTGAAAAACAAATACCATTTGATTTTACTCATCTGTGGAATTTAAGAAACAAAACAAATAAGCAGAGCTGAGAAAACAAGAGAGAGGCTAAGACTCTTTAACTATAGAGAGAAAATTGATGGTTACCAAAGGGAAGAAGATAGGTGGGAGGACATGTTAAATGGGCAATGGGGATTAAGGAATGCACTTGTTGTGATGAGCACTGGGTATTGTATGTAAGGGTTGAATCAGAATATTGTACACCTAAAACTAATACTGCATTGCATGTTAACTAACTGGAATTTAAATAAAAACTTTTTTAAAAAAAGAAATAAAGGAAAAGAATAGATAGATAAGCTTTCTAGACTTCACTGTACTTTGAGATAAATGGAATTACTAACACCTTCATGAAACAATATGAGAGATGGAGCAAGGAGTTAGATGTCAAACCTTTTTGAGAAAATCAAAAGCATCACAGAGTTGTGAAGCATCATTATTGGGTTCATTAAAGCTTTGGGTTATTTATCAGTCTGTGGCTCCCCAAAGCCCCACTCCTTCCTAGGAGTACTAATTTTTGTGGTCCACAGGGATGGCACTGCAGTGGATAGAGTCCCACAACAGAGATGATCTCATCTCTCTTTCACTCATTTTCTTATATATGGTCGCTTCCTCACCCTCCCAGCTGCGGCCTGCATAGCACCGCACCCTCTTCACTCCCTTCATCAGAAACTTCTCCAGCGTCTGTTCCTGTAACAAAGTGAGTATTCTCTAGAGTCCTCCTTCTTCTCCCTACTAACAGAGAAGACAGTTGAGTTGTTACCAAGCAAGTCAAACTTATTTCACATATTCACAATTTATTTCACAGTAAAGACAGTCTTGATTGGGGTTACACATCAAGCAAGGGGAAAGGGTTGACACCCTCCTAGGCCAAGGCATTTTGCCAACATCTGTCATTCTTGACAAAGCCTGCCTTCTATGTTTATTGGAGTGTGAGGACTCATCTAATCCAGTCTCCTGTTGGATCCATTCATTAGGAAGTAACCTTGGCCTAGACCCTTACATCACATGATTGGAGTGTATCTTCATCATCAGGTACATAAAGCTTTTAGCTGGAATATCAGAGCAGGGAGCAGTGAACACCCAGTGAGGGTAGCTTGGGTCTCATCCAAGAATGGTTATCTGGAGGACCTCTTCTAGGTCATTGAGATGACCATGGTGATCTTGTTTAAAATGGGGATCTAGATGCATAGGCCAGTAGTCATTGAGATGACCATGGTGATCTTGTTTAAAATGGGGATCTAGATGCATAGGCCAGTAGTCATCATGTTACTGAACCCAAATTCAGCAGCCTGTTGCCTGAAAGATCAAAAGACCAATTTTTATTGGAAAGCAATTTGAGTTTTACTCAGGAGGCTGGCCACCTGAGGAGAAGGCAGACTCTTTTCCAAAGGCAACTTCCAGGTTTCTGGCTGGCCCAGCAGTTTTTAAAGGGGTTTAGGATAGTTAATCAGCAAAGGCAGAGCAGGGGGCTACAGCATTTTTTGATCACATGTAGGCTCCCTGGTACCAGCTACAACTGTTATCTCAATGCGTGGAGACTGTGCAAGGGGATTGGGTTCCTGTTTTGTGATGTGTACGAGTCCTGTGGTCTTTCTACAAAGGAAGACCAGGTCTACAAACACATAAAAGGAGTTTAGTAAAATCATTTGTGTGCCCTGCAAAAGAAAATATTTTGCTAATAAAATTTTATAAATTTTATAAAATTTCTGAGGCTAATCAGAAATCTGGCTTCAAAAAGACTTGCTGGCTTCTGTGGCCTGGAAAAGTTCTGGTCCTTCACTCCTCAAGGCCAGCTCTTGGAAAATCTCACAGAAAGTAAATTAGTTCTGCTACAGATCAGGGCCTTAGGTCAGCAAGTAAGGAGTGTGTTATCTGGGAGCAAGTTAACCCTTAAGACTGGCTGGAGTGCTGTTACAGTCATAAAATCTTGGGGTGACATTTCACTTCTTTTTTTTCTTAAGATTTTATTTATCTATTTGACAGAGAGAAACACAGCTAGAGAGGGAACACAAGCAGGAACAGTGAGAGAGGGGAAGTAGGCTTCCCACCAAGCAGGAAGTCTGATGTGGGGCTTGATTCTGGGACTCCAGGATCATGACCCAAGCCAAAGGCAGACGCCCAATGACTGAGCCACAGTGGTGCCCATGATATTTCACTTCTACAGAGTGAGGGTTAGATGGCATTTCTGTGGGGGTATATCCTTCTTGTCTAGACTTATTTATTCATAGGGTCTACCCCTGACCTCCAATTGCCAATGTCTTTGGAGCTGTTTTCAAGAAAGCACATTATGTCAGTGAAGTGATTGTTTTAACTACTATCTTAACTATTCCCAGTGCCCCATCTGAAGGGAGCAGAGATTCTCACAGCAATAGTTCTGGGCTTTTTACTCAAACTTACACTTCTTTCAAATTCTGTTCATTATTCTTGTTCTGCATAAATTCCAGCTTATCCAGAAAATCTTTCCCAATTACTACAGCTCAATCTCATGCCTCCTTTCACCAAAAAGGTTTTGATCTTATGGTCATAGTTGCCAAATTTATTTCTTCATTTCAAAGATACTGAGCACCTGCTGTATGCAAGTGTGATGATAGGCATTGAGAATGCAAAACTGAGTCAGGCATAATCTGTCCTTAAGCCACTAACAGTGGGCATAAAATTGGTGGAGCCTCTAGAGAGAAATTGCTATGCAAGTGAATTATGCAGTTAAAGTGCTCCATGGGAATAGCTGATGAGCATCAGATGGGGATCAGGAAAACTTTTACAGAACAGAAACATTTTAGTTCAGTGGTAAAGAATTTGAACACTTGGTGTTAGCAAGAGGACATTCCAGCAAAAATAAAGTTTGAGCAAAGATAGAGAAGTAGGATATCAAAGAGTGTGATGCCTCATAACACAAGTTCAAGTAGATTCAAGGGGACAATTGGGAGACAGTTTAATTATTCTTTAATTATGTAATATGTGTGGAGAGCTGTTTTGCTCTCATTGACATCAAATCACAGAGGATCTGCTGAATGAGTCTAGGTCTATAATTAGACCCACAGGGTGACTCAACAGGAATCAAGGATTTCTAAGTTTCCAAAATACCTTAGTGATGAGAGAGGAGAAGATTAAGGACAGATGGAAGCAGACACCCCACAACATGCGTCCCCCAACCAAGTGATACATGTGACATTCCTCAGGCACTCCTGGCTGCCTAAAAGGAAAAACAAATAGTTAACTTGTGGAGATCATATCCTGTAGGACTTGAAGACTCAAGTTTTCTTGAGGAACTTGAAGACTTTAGTTTACAGAAGCCTTTGCAATTTATAAGAACAAAACATTTCTGTCAAATGGCCTAGCTTCCAGAAAGGAATGTAAATACAATCTAAAGTCCTTATAATCTGCATCCCATTGCCTGATTCTTGAGGAGGGCAAAGTGTAATGTTCCTCCAGGAAGCTCCCATCTTTCTTCATGTTAATGCCTTGCTAGAGGGGAAAACCACCTTAAATTTGACAAGGGTAAGGCCTCATGTATCCTGTGAGTCTTCTTTAACTCTACAAAAATCCTTTTGAAGCCTCCTTTTTCCTTACCTCCCCAACCCCAAAGTATATAATCAGCCATGCCTCACAACCCCAGGGCAGCAGCCCATAGGTCCTGTCCCTGTGCTTTAATAAACCACCATTTTGTGCCAGATGTCTCAAGAATTCTTTCTTGGTCATTGGCTCTGGACCTCACCACACCGAACCTCATTAATACCACATCACTTAAGAGATACTGCATCAAATTTCTCCCCACATGGAATCTTCTATGCAGTATCCCCCAAAACTTACAGCCACCAATATAGTGATCTAATTTTGGATTCTGTCATTCAGATTTTCACCAACTATCCTTGCATGTCTACACAGAAAATGAATCTATATAGAAAAGAAAATTTCTGCAGTATCTAAAGAGGTCAAGAGAGCATGAAATGGAAAACAAGAGTGAGAGGCCATTAGGGTGGTTTCCAGGGACTGTTCAGACAGGGCAAGAGGACATTCATGACAACAATGTTGCAAGATATTCTAAATTCTGGTAATTTTCCTATATTTGTCATTGTTTTTACATACTACCTATAATTATCAGAAAAACTTTCAACATGAGAAGGGACCAAGTTCTTACTTTGAGGGAATAAGAATAATGGGTGATGATTATGTTATGGAACCTGGACTGGATTCTGGTGGAAGAACCAAACAGCACTCGGAGACTTTGGAGGATTGGAGGTTTACTTAACACCAGCAGGCTCAGAGAAGACTGTTCTCCAAAGATCTGAGTCCCAAGCACAAACAGGGAGGGTAATATATACCCTTCTACTTCCACATACTTAGTACTTTTGGCATGCATGGGAAGCAGGGTAGGGAAGAAGAACCTGGAAGGGCTTTGTTACAGGGACTGGAAAAGAATTCCCTTGCTGGTTTGGTTGGCCATCTTAGAGTACAGTTTTTCCCTTGTCAATTATGATGGCAGAGGGGAGGCTGGGATTGAGGGGAATAGTAACCTGCCATCAGCTAGAGGAAGACCATAAGATATAGCTTTGAAGAGGCATGCAAAGCAGGCTGATTTCCTCTGTGCAAAATGGGCTTTCTTTGGATAAAATGGAAAGCAGAGGGGTGGGAGGCTGATTGTTGGTGCCTGAGAAGTGTCCTCACAGACCAGCACTCATGAGAGACTTGAGGTTCTGTGACACTTGGTGACATATTCAGAAAACATGAATCAGGAAGACATATCAAAGAAAAGGTTCTCACAGGATAGGTGAGGGAAGAGAGCTCCAGAATGAACTCCATGGTTAGCAAGATGCAGAATGAAGTGAGGCAGATGCTGACTGTAACCATGACCATAGAGCCTGTTTTCTGCCGAGCTACTTAACCACAGGTGTGTGTGTGAGCCCAAAAGCCTAAGGTCCACAAGGCACACCTGGGCTAGAGAATAGATTTCTCAGTCAGAAGAGTGTACCCAAGTGCACCTGGGTGGCTCAGTCAGTTAAGTGTCTGCCTTCGGCTCAGGTCATGATCTCTGGGTCCTGGGATCCGGCCATGTGTTGGGATCCCCACTCAGTAGGGCTTCTGCCTCTCCCTCAGCCCCACCCCCCTGCTCATCCCTTCTCACTTTTGTTTCTGCTCTCTCTCAAATAAAGAAATACGACATTAAAAATAAATAAATAAAAAGAAGAATGCATCCAGAGAAGCCTCAGAGACATGGATTCTTCCATCCCTCTGTGTCAGGAAATGCCCCTCGGGGGCTCGTTGGAAGCAGCCAATTTGGGCTGGTCAAACCAGTGGGCAAATTTCTGGTGTCCTCATACAAATCCTTTCTCTGATAGCCTCAGAGTTATTTGGGGTAGCAAGCATACAATGGGCTGGCCCAGGATTAGGTTTTTTTTTAAAAAATAAAAAACCAGTTTATAAGTATATTCAGTATTCACTCTAATCCCAACAACTTCAGCCCCACAATGCTTTACCAGTTTCCTCTTTAGTAAAATGAGGAAGTAGATACTCTGCAAGATGTCAACCAACTTGGTACTTCTTTGACTCAATGACACTATATATAGGGTATACTGAATACAGCTGCATGCACTGATGAGGTCACAGTGTGGGTGAGGGTTATATTCAAAATATTTAACAAGTACCAGAATGATAATCTCTACCAGTGGGTTCCAGCTGAATATTACTCTGGATGTGGGCCTCCCACCATGAATCAGGATCTATATTACTGATGGAAAACTGACATTGTGTCTTGAATTTTAAAGTATTGCTTAGAATTTAGGAACTTATCTTCATAATTCCTATATCAATACAGTTGTAGAAATCACAGCTTTTAATTATTATCTATGATGTGTTTAATTATAATTTTACAAATCCCTATATATTTCCAGATACCAATGTTATCAGGTTACTGTATTTTAAATGATCCATCAAAAGACAGAAAAAAAGTAGAAAGTAAATATAGTCTTAAAACATTCATCTTCTGCTAAAGCATGCACACAAAGAATAAAAGAAGCCATAAACTTCCACTGATGGATACCACATAAATTAATGTGGGCAGAAACTTGTAAGCAAGTCTGCTGTTTCATTACAAGTGAGTTGTAATTGTAAAGGAAGTACAATGGAGCAAGTGTTCTTTTTTTTTAAGTGTTCTTTCATTACTTTGTGGAGCAGTGAGGCAAATCAAAATGGGTGTACCACACTCAGCCTCTAATCTGCAGGGTAGCAGCTCCCTGAACTATCTAGAAAAATGACAGAGAGGAGGAGCAGCTTGAGCTGCTATTGCTGACCTTTAAAGATTTCTGTAATCTGGAGGAAAAAGATTATTAAAAAATATATTCAGCATTATAAAATTAATCAGATTCATTGTAGATCATTTACAAGCAAAAGAAAAGTGGGGAAAAAAGAATTAAAATTCTTTCATATTCTTACCAGTCAGTGGAACTCAGAGATGTTTATATTGGGTCTCTTTTCCAGGTGCCTACTAATATGATTCAGGTATAAATTCACTTCCTGCTTCATTCTTCACTTTATATTATAAGATTTCACCTTACTATTGGGACTTTTGGGTTTTATAGCTGACTGTTGTTGGCATAGAAGGACTCTATTGACTTGTGCTTAATTATTTTTTACCTAATTTGCTAATATCTTAATAATTCTAAGAGTTTCCCAGCTTTTATGTCCTCTCAAGTTTTCAGTTTTATTTTCAATTTATTCTTTTCTTTCTTGTTTCTATTACTTAAGCATTTTGTTTCTCCTTGCCTAAAGCTTTTAAAGTAATGAGAAATACTTGAAGTAACAAAGACCATTGCTTTCCTGTGCCTGATTTTCTTTTTATTTCTTTAATTTAATTTTATTTTTTCAGTGTTCCAATATTCATTGTTTATACCCCACATCCAGTGCTTCATGCAATACATGCTCTCAGTACCCACCACCAGGCTCGCCCATCCCCAGTCCCTCCCCTCCAAGACCCTCAATTTGTTTCTGAGTCCAAAGTCTCTCATGTTTCTTCTCCCTCCCCAATTTACCCCACTTCCCATTTCCTTTCCTTCTCCTACTGTCCTCTATATTACTCCTTATGCTCCACAAGTAAGTGAAACCATATGATACTTGACTTTCTCTGCTTGGCCCATTTCACTCAGCATAATCTCCTCCAATCTGGTCCATGTTACCACAAAAGTTGGGTATTCATCCTTTCTGTGGAGGCGTAATATTCCATTGTATATATGTACCATATCTTCTTTATCTATTCATCTGTTGAAGGGCATCTTGGTTCTTTTCAAAGTTTGGAAATTGCCTTTTTTTTTAATTTGACAGAGAGAGATCACAAGTATGCAAAGAGGCAGGCAGAGAGAGGAGGAAGCAGGTTCCCCCTGAGCAGAGAGCCCAATGGGGGCCTCGATCCCAGGACCCTGTGATCATGACCTGAGCCAAAGGCAGACCTGTGCCTGATTTTAATAGAAATATCACTACTACTTCCCATTGTGAATGATACAGATTTGCAGTGGAGACAACCTGTCACAAAAGTGGTGTTCTTCCATTTTAAGTGAGAGCAAGCAGTTTTTTTCTTTTTTCCTTTCCCTCAAGAATGTATGTAGATTAGTTGCATATAGTACTCAGCAAACACTACATCAGAAATTAATGATGTATTATGTGTTGGCTAATTAAACATAATTTAAAAATAAATTAATTGCCATGTTTTAAAAAGGAATGTATGTAGACATTTATGAACTGTCCTTTAGAACATTTTCCTCATTTTAAGCCAACAAATCTATTAAGTATCTTAATAGATTTACTAATGTTAAATCATCCTCTCCTATACAAAATTTATTAGATAATGGATTTCATCTTGTTTCATTTTTTTCCTTCCTTTCCCCTATATCTTGTTTCTGAAATTCCTCATATCTGTGAGATCATATAATTGTCTTTCTCTGATTGACTTACTTCGCTTAACATAATACCCTGTAGTTCCATGCATGTCAGTTTTGGTTTTGTTTTGTTTTGTTTTTTAAGATTTTATTTATTTGACAGAGAGAAACACAGCTAGCAAGAGAACAAAAGCAGGGGGAGTGATAAAGGGAGAAGCAGGTTTCCTGCCGAGCAGTAAGCCTGATATGGGGCTCAATCCTGGGACTCTGGGATCATGACCCAAGCTGATGGCAGATGCCTAACGACTGAGACACACAGGTGCCCCAAGATTACTGGGTTTTTTGATGACTGCTTAATATTCCATGATATGTATACAGCACACCATCTTTATCCATTCATCTGTGTATGTTGATGGACATCTGGGTTCTTTCCATATTTGGCTATCATGAACATTGCTGCTATAAACATTGGGGTGCACGTGACCCTTTGGATTAGTACATTTTTATCTCTGGGTAAATATCCAGTAGTGTAATTGCTGGGTCATAGGGTAGCTCTATTTTCCATTTTTTGAGGAACCTCCATACTGTTTTCCAGAGTGGCTACACCAGCTTGCATTCCCACCAACAGTGTAAGAGGGTTCCCCTTTCTCTGCATCCTTACCAACATTTACTGCTTTGTGTCTTGTTAATTTTAGCCATTCTGACAGGTGTGAGGTGATATCTCACTTGCTTTTGATTTGTATTTCCCTGATGCTGAGTGATGTTGACAACTTTTTTATGTGTCTGTTGGCCATTTGGATGTCTTCTTTTCAGAAATGTCTGTTCATGTCTTCTGCCCATTTCTCTTTTTTTAAGATTTTATTTATTTATTTGATACAGAGAGAGATCACAGGCAGGCAGAGAGGCAGGCAGAGAAAGGAGGAAGCAGGCTCCCTGCTCAGCAGGGAGTCCGATGCGGGCCTAGATCCCAGGACCCTGAGATCATGACCTGAACTGAAAGCAGACGCTTTAACCCACTGAGCCACCCAGGCGCCCTTCTGTCCATTTCTTGATTGGATTATTTGTTCATCGACTGTTGAGTTTGATAAGTTCTTTATAGATTTTGGATACTAGCCCTTTATCTGATATGTCATTTGAAGATACCTTCTCCCATTCTGTCTGTTGCTTTTTAGTTTTGTTGACTGTTTCTTTGCTGTGCAAAGAATTTTGATCTTGATGAAGTCCCAATAGTTCATTTTTGCCCTTGCTTCCCTTGCCTTGGCAATGTTTCTAGGAATAAGTTGCTGCATCTGAGGTTGAAGAGGTTACTGCCTGTGTTCTCCTTAAGATTTTGATGGATTCCTGTCTCACATGGAGGTCTTTCATCCATTTTGAGTCTATTTTTGTGTGTGGTGTAAGGAAATGGTCCAGTTTCATTCTTCTGTATGTGACTGTCCAATTTCCCCAACACCATTTGTTGAAAAGACTGTCTTTTGTCCATTGGACAGTCTTTCCTGCTTTGTCAAAGAGGAATTGACCATAAAGTTAAGGATCCATTTCTGGGCTCTCTATTCTGTTCCATTGATCTATGTGTCTGTTTTTGTGCCAGTACCATACTGTCTTGATGTTTTGTAACAGAGCTTGAAGTCCAGGATTGTGATGCCAACAGCTTTGGTTTTCTTTTTCAACATTCCTCTGGCTTTTCAGGGTTTTTTCTGGTTCCATACAGAATTTTAGGATTATATGTTCAATTTCTTTGAAAACAGTTGATGGTATTTTGATACATATTAAATGTGTAGATTGCTCTAGGTAGAATAGACATTTTTTAAATATTTGTTCATGGGAGTATGGGACATTTTTCCATTTCTTTGCATCTTCTTCAGTTCCTTTCATGAGTATTCTATAGTTTTCTGAGTACAGATTTTTTGCCTCTTTGATTAGGTTTATTCCTAGGTATCTTAAGGTTTGGGGTGCAGTTGTAAATGGGATCAACTCCTTAATTTCCCTTTCTTCTATTTTGTTGTTGGTGTATAGATATGCAACTAATTACTTTGCATTGATTTTAGGGTGGGATGTTCTGAATATATCTATGAGATCCATCTGGACCAATGTGTCATTCAAGGCTCTTGATTCTTTTTTGATTTTATGTTTAGATGATCTGTCCATTGCTGAGAGTGGTGTGTTAAAATCTCCTACAATTAATGTATTTGCATCAATATGATTTTTATTTTGTTTAACAGTTGGCTTATGTAGTTGGCTGCTCCCATGTTGGGGGCATAAATATTTACAATTGTTAGATCTTCTTGATGTATAGACCCTTTAAGAATGATGTAGTGTCCTTCTGTGTCTCTGACTACAGTCTTTAGACTAAAATCCCATTTGTCTGATATGAGACTCGCTACCCCGGCTTTCTTTTTGGGTCCATTGGCATGAAAGATGGTCTTCCATCCCCTCACTTTCAATCTGGAAGTGTCTTTAGATTCAAGATGAGTCTCTTGTAAACAGCATATGGATGGGTCCTGTTGCTTTATCCAGTCTGCAAGCCTGTGTCTTTTTATTGGAGCATTTAGGCCATTCACATTGAGAGTCATTATTGATAGATACGTTTGTATTGACATCATGTTGCCTGTGGAGTTCATGTTTCTATAGATTACCTCTGTAAATTTCTGTTTTGTGTCGCTGTTGGGTTCATTTCTCCTCTATAGAACCCCTCTTAGTATTTCTTGTAGTGCTGGCTTGGTGGTTGCATAATCTTTTAGACCTTGGCAGTCTTGGAAGCTCTTTATTTCTCCTTCCATTTTGAAGGTCAACCTTGCTGGATACATTATCCTTGGTTGCATATTTTTGTCATGTAACTTCCTGAATATGTCTTGCCAGCCCTTTCTGGCTTGCCAGGTTCATGTGGAAAAGTCTGACATTATTCTGATGGTCCTCCCTCTATAGGTAAGAGATCACTTTCTCCTAGCTGCCCTTAAGATATATTGTTTGGTTTTATGATTCGAGAATTTTACTATTATGTGCCTGGGGGTTTTTCTGGCCTCATTGATCTTAGGGGGTGTCCTCTCTGCTTCTAGGTCATGAACATTTGTTTCATTCTCCAGATTTGGGAAATTTTCATCCATGATTTGTTCAACAATATCTTCTAGGCTTCTCTCTCTCTCAACTCCTTTGGGGATTCCAATAATTCTGATATTGGAGCATTGCATGGCACCATTTATTTCCCTTATTCTGTTTTCATGGGATTTTAGCTGTTTGCTCCAAGACTTCTCTTGCTCCTCCTTCTTAATCCATCTGTCTTCTAAATCACTGATATGATCTTCAGCTTCACTTACTCTGGCTGTTAGCATATTTAAATTAGATTGCATCTCATCTATAGCCTTTCTAACCTCAGCTTTCACTTCTGTTACTAT
>PITA01007735.1:0-89416 GCA_004023965.1 Spilogale gracilis
AGCATTGCTCTTGTGTACCCATTTGAATAGTGCTTCCACGAACTGACGTTTAGTAAATATTTAATAGGGTGTGTTCAGCTGAATTAGGTCAGCAGCTAAGGTGGGAGGGGAGGAGTTTTTTTTTTTTTTTTTAATACTGGTACAGCTTTGGATGTGGAAAAGTGTTAGAAAGCAGAGGCCCTGACAGGAAAGACAGAAGTTACTGCCCTCTTTTTCTCAAGAGACTCCAGAAGCTGCTTCAAATTTCCTGAGGAGATGTTCCCGTCAATAGAAGCTTGGGTCTAATGCTGACCTGGAAGTATTGGGAGGGAGGCGTTATAATCCTCTGGTCTGTGTGCTTCAGAGGTTTTGGAGATTCACCCCTCAAGCAGAGTGGGTCCAGATCACTGTAAAACATTGAAGGATTTAGTGATGAAGGGACATCATTTCTGCAACTTACAGCCAAATTTTTGGGGGGTGCAGGGTAGGGAATATCTGAAAGATATAGAAAAGACAGCAAAATTTAACATCTGGGTAAAAGGAATATGGAAATTTTTGTAATACTCTTGAAACTTTTCTATACATGTGCAATTATGAAACAATTAAAAGTTAAAAGAAAACTACTACAACATCTTAAAAAGAGAACACAGTGAAAATAACAGTGAATCTCCATTTTGACTCTCTTTTCTTCTTAACATGATGAAAACATTGTGACACAAAGAATTTAAGTAAAAGATGATCTCCATGTCTCTTTTCCTGGTGTATTATGAAAAGCTGGGCGGGGCATGTGTGTGGCACAGTCCGTTAAGGGTTATGCGTTTGACTCTTGGTTTCTGCTCAGATCCTGATCGTGATCTGGGTTGTGGTGTTGGGGTCCTGGGATGGAGCCCTGCATGGGCTCTGTGCTCAATGGGGGGTCTGGTTGTGATTCTCTCCCTCTTCCCTTCCCCTTTCTTGCTCGTGCATTCTCTCTCTCTCTCCCTCTCTCTCTCTCTCTCTCTCAAATAAATAAATAAATTTTATATAAATACGTGAAGAAAAGCTGCTATTGAGATTTTGGTAACTTAAATTGTTTAGGTGCCGCCTATGTAAGAGAATTGGGACAATCCATGAAATTCAAGTCTTTTAAGACTCCATAGACAATTTCATCTTTCCAACAGCATACGTACCACAAGCAGTGGTACCCCTCGAGTTTTTTTGAAAACTGGGTTAAAACTAGAGGCCCTTGCATTCCTGCAGATAGCCTAACTTTACTGTTGTTAATGTTGTTCTTCACTGTTTTGTGTTGCCTAATAATCCGGAAGTTATATATATTATATCTATCTTGAATGGCAGCCTCCATAAAACATGATAGGTTCCACGGAGATGGTGAAAGGATTATGTATGAGATTAAGATTTTCCTGCGGAGCTGAGCTGGGATTTTTGCTTGACCTAGAGGTACAGGGTGTGTGTTTGCTGAGTAGAGGAGAACCTTAGCTGTATTCGGGTTGGCCTTCATGTGGTGTAACTCTGAGAACACTGCAGACCAGTAGGGGCGGGGGTGCAAAACATCAACGAAAGAGGTAAAAACATTGTTGTTATGGTAAATCCCACATTCAGAAGAGGAAACACACTTTCCCTTTGTTTCCTCTTTTCTAGCCTTTTTGTGTTTGCTGCATTCTTTCCAGGGCCCTCTGTTTCCAGAACTAAAGATAGGTCTATTTGAACTGTTCTTCTACTATGTTATTTCAAATTGATATTTATTATGCTGCAAAAATCTAAAAGTATATTAGCCACTTGCACCAATTACTATAGCTCTTAAAAGATATTTATGTGGTTCCAAGCAACTGATTTAGAGCTAACTTTGGGAACAAAGATGTAAACTAAGAAATGTGTTATGCATTTTTACTTTTGAATTAAAACAACTTTGCACCTCTCAATTAGGTACAACTATCCAAGAGGAAAACCTATTGTGGCTGGGAATGGGGAGCCTTGAGTTTCAAGTTCCAAAGGCAACACATTTGATTGAGTGTGTCCCCAGCAAACCTTTGCCTTCCCCAGACTTGATACAGTAAGTCATTAGCAGCCCATTCTTATAGTCTTGACAGAAGTTTCTATTAAATTATTTAGCATCATTTCTATCACAGTACTGCATTCTGGCTATTTTTAATGTTCAACTTTGAGTTTTATTAGTTTTTCTGGGAAAGAAATAGAAGAGACAGCATCAATTTTCTATTGCTTTTAAAGACTTATTTATTATCTGAAAGAGAGAGGCCCAGGGGCAGGAGAAGTGAGAAAGGAAAAGAATCTCAGACTCCCCACTGAGCATGAAGCTGGGACTTGATCTCAGGACCCTCAGATCACAACCTGAGCTGAAACCAAGAGTTGGATGCTTAATTGACTGCGTGACCTAGGTGCCCCCAATTTTCTATCTTAGCCAATCACTAGGATCCTTGAGGAGCTTGCTAACACAGAGATCATCGGGTTCTTTTTTTTTTTTTTTTAAAGATTTTATTTATTTGACAGAGAGAAACACAGCGAGAGAGGGAACACAAGCAGAGGGACTGAGAGAGGGAGAAGCAGGCTTCCCGCCGAGCAGGAATCCTGATGTGGGATTCCATCGATCCCGGGTCTCCAGGATCATGACCTGAGCCGAAGGCAATTGCTTAACCAACTGAGCCACCCAGGCGCCCCAGATCATCGGGTTCTTATCTAAAATCTGGAGTGGACCTTCATTAGCTGGTATCCAAATAAGTGATGAGTCTTATTTTGTTTTCCCTAATGTCCTTTCTTTGGTAATCTTTTACCTAATTTCTCCTTCTCCCAACAACCATAACAAAATGGTAGGTGAAACAAACATTTAAAGAGAGGAAAGCAGCCAACATTACTGGTCACCTGTTGTAAGAAATGCAGTGCTAGATACAATATTTTTTCAATCTTAAAACTCTTCTAAAAGATTGTATTATTTTCCTCATTTTCTCAAAAATTTCTCAAAAATCAGAGATCTAAGTTCATCATTTTTTGCCGAGGTTCTACTGATGGTGAGTGGCAGAGCTAGAGTTTGAATTTAGATGCATGTGACTACTGGTAAGTGCTGCTAAAATGCTGTTTTCTGGGAAGTGAGGTGCAGTCAGACCCTCTTTTCTCTCTATGGTAGCAATAAAATAAACAGATATGACAAGCCTGAAATTATGCAAGAACTGAACATGAAATATTCACTATGCTTTATTCATCAGGGCAAGAAGAATGAAGCCATCAAACTTTTTTTCTGATTAACCTTAAGCTAGTTTATCACATTCATTGAGTTAAATTAGTTTCTAGAATGTGAATTACTTCTGATAATTACTACTAAATATGAATATACTTGTGGTTTGCCAGATTTTCTTAAAAACAGAAAACAGAATAAAGAGGCTACCCAGAGGTTCTGATACTGGACAACTTAACAATCCCTCTGGAAAGTTCTTAGGTATTTCTTTTCATATTTCACAAAAAAATATGAAACAAGCTAAATGTGACTAGAAAGTGAATGCCATGGATTGGAGGGTCAAACAAAGACTCCCAGAGTTCTGAGTGACAAGAAGGAGGCTGCCATTCAATCATCCCTCCAAATATCTTTGGAGCTGCGAGGGCAGTTTCTCCACTAATTTCTGGGTCCTAAGTTTGATTGCTGTGAGAGAGGAAGTGCTGTAGTGGGACTGATGACCTGAAATACACAAATGAATCTATGAAAAGGAGAAAGATGCTGGTTAATACCTGGGAGGTGTACTCCAAATTCTGGACTCTTACATTAATCTAAGAGAGTATGTTCTCTACCATAAAAAAGACAACTCAACTAAAAAATAGGCAGAAAACTGAACAGACATTTCTTTAAAGATACACAAATGGTCAACAAAGCACAAGAGGCTCAGCATCATTATCTACTAGGGAAATGCAAATCTAAACCATAATAAGACACCACTGTATACCCATTAGAAAGGCTATAATTAAAATAAAAAAGGAATATAAAAAGTGTTGACAAAGATGTTGAGAAATCGGAATCCTTATATATTGCTAGTGGGAATGTAAAATGGCATAGTCAAAAACAATGGGAAACAGTATGATTATACCTCAGAAGATTATGTATAGGTTCCATATGCTCCAACAATTCCACTCCTAGGTATATACCAAATAGAATTGAAAACAAATTTTCACACAGGAAAAAAAAAAACTGTTGCACAAATATTTATAGCAACATTATTCATATTACCTAATAAGTGGAAACTACCCAAATATTCATCAGCTGATGAATGGATCAAAAAATGTGGTATATCCATACAGGAGGAGTGTATTATTCAATTATAACAAGAAATGAGATTCTGAGACATTTATGGATGAACCTTAAAAACATTAAGCTTAGTGGGGCGCCTGGGTGGCTCAGTTGGTTAAGTGACTGCTTTCAGCTCAGGTCATGATCCTGGAGACCCGGGATCGAGCCCCACATCGAGCTTCCTGCTCAGCCAGAAGCCTGCTTCTCCCTCTCTCAGTCCCTCTACTTGTGTTCCCTCTCTCGCTGTGTTTCTCTCTGTCAAATAAATAAATAAATAAAATATTTAAAAAAAACCCAAAACATTAAGCTTAGTAAAACAAGCCAGCCACAAAGACCTCTTAATGTTTTAATTTACATGGAACAGACAAGTCCATAGAGAGATAAAATTGATTAGTGGTTGTCAGGGTCTGGGGCAGGGCTGGGAAGCAGGGAGAATGGGGAGTGTCTATTAATGGTTCAAAGATTTTTGGGGGGGTAGTGAAATGTCCTGGAATGAATGGTGATGGTTGCACAACTCTGTAAATATATTAAAAACAACTTTAAAATGGTGAATTTTATGGTTTATGAATTATGCCTCAATGGAGACTATGTTTTTAAAAGTCTGTGCTACTCCACTGAGATATAAATATCAAGGTTGCCATCTATAAATCAAGTAACTGAGAAGAGAGTTTTTTTGTTGTTGTTTTTTTTTTATTTTGTTCTGTTTTTTAATTTTTCAACTTTTATTTTTTTAAGAATGTTATTATTTTTTGGGAGAGGAAAAGAGAGATGAGAGAGAACACGAGATGGGGAAAGGTCAGTCAGAAGGAAAAGCAGACTCCCTTCTGATTTGATCCCGGGACTCTTGGATCATGACCTGAGCTGAAGGCAGTCACTTAATCAACTGAGCCAGCCAGGCATCCCTGTTTTGTTTTTTTAGAGAGAGGAAGACAGAACGTGGAGGGGCAGAGGGAGGAGAAGAGAGAGAATCCCAAGCAGGCTCTGCACCCGGGGCAGAGCCCAACACGGGGCTGGATCTTATGTCCCTGAGATCATGACCTGAGCTGAAACCAGGAGTCAGATGCTTATCCAGTTGAGCCCCCCAGGCACCCAAGAATTTGTTGAACAAGGAAAGTATCTATTTATACTAACAACAAAAATAATTCAAATTTATTTAAATTTAAAAGTTGTTAAAATAAGTTAAAGATAATTCATAAAGACAAAGAACTTAAAAATCAAGGCACTTGACTGAGATAAAGTTCTTTGGTCATCCATTCCTGCCTGACCGTTACTTTAGGGAGAATCAACAAGCCCAGAGCTAATCAGATCATCACACTGAGGAATAAATAGATCCACCTGGGGATTCTTCATGCTCATCTCTAAAGAGCAGTTGTACCAACACAAAAGAGGTCAGAGGTCGGTGCTCCTGATTGCAGGATAGCTCACGGAGAGGCAGGACTGACCCAGAAGGAACCTCATTGTTCAAGAATGCAAGCACATGAGGAGGGAAGTATATATACATAGGTAGTGAAACACAAATTATGTGGCTTATTGGGGGGGGATATATGTACTGTCTGCTTTGTCCCATAGGAGGAAAGACAGAGGAGGAAGAGGAATGTGCAGGAGAGGCTGGGCTAGATCCAAAAGGACACCTTGAGCACCAGGACAGAGCAGAACCAAATGAATATCCACCTTTATCCTGGACTTTCCCCAAGTCTGAGTGAAGTTGGATAATTTGCTTTACCCTTCCTGTTTAGGTTCCTGTTCATTATAGAAAAAGAGGCATTGAACTTGTTTTCTGTCCCAAGTGTCTTGTTTGCATTAATATTGTATTTCCTGAATCCCTGTATTAGTTTCATATTACTGCTGTAACAAATGACCACAAATTTAGAGGCTTAAAGCATATAAGTTTATTATTTTATAGTTCTAGAGATCAGAAGTCTAAAATCAAGAAACACTGGCAAAGTAGTATTGTTTAGAGGCTTCAGGAGATAATCTGAGAATCTGTTTCCTTGCCCTTTTCAGCTTCTAGAGACTGTCTGTATTCTTTGGCTCATGGTTTCTTCCTCCATGGTCAGAGTACATCACTGCCACCACTGGTCCCTATGTGACATTGCCTTTTTCTGACTTTGACCCTCCTGCTCTCTCTGATTAGGGCCCTGCGGATGACACTGGGCCCACAGAGAAAACCAGGATAATCTTCCCATCTCAAAATCCTTAATCTCATGACCTCTGCAAAGATCCATTTGCTGTTAAAGCCTATTCACAGGTTCTGAAGGTGACAGTAGGCACATCTTTAGAAGATCACGATTGAGCCTACCACAAGAACCTATCAGAATTTACCAGAATCCCTAAGATTTCAAATGAGTCGCTTTCTAGGCCACCAGGAGTGGGGTCCAGGAATATGCATTTTATTTTTTTTTAAAGATTTTATTTATTTATTTAACAGAGAGAAACACAGTGAGAAAGGGAACAAAAGCAGGGGGAGTGAGAGAGGGAGAAGCAAGCTCCCCCCCCCCCCATAGGAAGCCTGATACAGGGCTCCATCCAGGGACTCTGGGATCATGACCTGAGCAGAAGGCAGATGCTTAACGACTTAGCCACCCAGGCACCCCTGGAATATGCATTTTAAACAAGACTCTCCAAGTTTGTGAAACACTGCTGTTGAGAAAGGCATGTCACTTAAGATTTTTGAGGATGAATACAGGACTGAAATTAGGGAAACGGTATTTTAACATAAACTTTGAGCTCTTTAAAACCATGTGAGAATAAGCTGTGTTGAGGGTTACCAAATACTTGGTGTACAATTGCCTTTTTTGTTTTGTTTTGTTTTGTTTTTTGTAAGAGAAAATTCTGCTTAGAACTTGGATCAAGGAAAGACAAAAGGCAGTTGGTTCAGGTGTGAGAGTGTGGGCAAGCCTGCTTTTCTAGCCTATGAACCACCTTAACTGTTAAACTCCTTTGCTCTTTGGGAGAATCCTGCTTCAGAGTCCCCGCATTCCTGTGGCATTACCTGCCACCCGGGGAGCCTTTTAAACCCGGAAGCAACCGAGACGGGGACCTGCATCCCTATAGCACCCGCGCACATGGAAAGGAATTCAGAAGGAAGCGGGCATGCCCTTCCTTCCCCCATCAGATAATTACGCTCTTCGCACTATTTTCTTTCTACGACAGAAGCTTCTTCTGAGCCTTGAGGCTTCGAATGAAAAATTCCTCTGCCTTCACGGTTAGTCAGTGGTTAGAAGAACTTTGTGCAAGATACTTTCCATCTTAACTTGGTAGTTTCTTCCAGCGTATGTCCAGGAATGAAACAAATTGACCTAGATACCAAAGGACTGGGGTGCCTGGGGGCTCAGTTAAGATTAAGCGTCTGCGTTTGGCTCAGGTCATGATCCCAGGACCCTGGGATCGAGCCCCACAGAGGGCTCCCTGCTCAACGGGGTGTCTGCTTCTCCGCCTCCTTCCTGTTCATGCTCTTTCTCACTATTTCTGTCTCTCTCAAATAATTGAATAAAACAGTGAATAAATAAACCACATATTTACTCCCTTAAAAAAAAAAAAAAGATTCCAAAGAGCTTTCTCCTGGAGGCAGGTCCATCTAGCAGGTGGCTCAGAAGAGCGGGGTTTCTGTCACTTCATCTTCTGAGACGTCAGTTCTCAGCCCCACCTGTACATTGCATTCACTTGTGGATCTTTTTCTTTTTTAAGATTTTATTTATTTATTTCAGGGGCGCCTGGGTGGCTCAGTTGCTTAAGCGACTGCTTTCGGCTCAGGTCATGATCCTGGAGACCCGGAATCGAGCCCCACATTGGGCTTCCTGCTCAGCGGGAAGCCTGCTTCTCCCTCTCTCAGTCCCTCTGCTTGTGTTCCCTCTCTCGCTGTGTTTCTGTCAAATAAATAAATAAAATCTTTAAAAAAAAAAGATTTTATTTCTTTATTTCAGAGACAGTGAGCGTAACTGCAAGCATGAGCGGGGTGGGAAGGCAGAGGGAAGGGAAGAAGCAGACTCTCCATCGAACAGGGATGTGTAACTCGGTCCCAAGACCCAGGCATCATGACCTGAGCCAAGGCAGATGCTGGACAGACTGAGCCGCCCTGGTGCCTCTTACTTGAGGGTCTTAAAACAAGTTATCCTTGGGGCCTATTCCTTCTGAAGATTCTGATTTTATTGTTTTGAAAAGGATCACTGGCATTGGAATTTTTAAAAACTCTCCAAATAATTCTAATGTGAAGCCAGGGTTCAAAACCCCCATATTAGGGCACAGTAGATGGGTCCAGGTTGAGAAGTTGCTAAGAGTTACAGTCGTTGTTATGTTTTAAAAATGGAGTACAGCCAAGAAGTCTACATTTAGTTGTATGCAAAGTTCATTCAATATGTTAAATACATGGTCCTCACTTCAGTGATAAGAATTCCAAGTGACGTTATACCTGTTCTAACGAGATTCTCTAGGCACAGTTTGGCCTTTGGAGACAGTCTGATGGTTGAATGACTTTTGGTTCTTCCAGTTACTACTAGGAAGTGTTGACTCCTCACTCCTCCTAAGCTTCAGTTTCCTTCTCTGTGGAATGTACATAATAATCCCTACTTTATGAATTTGTTAAAAGGAATAAATGAGACTTAAGTAAAGCCTCTGTTGGTCATATTAGTAAACACACAGTGAATATTATTGTCTCCCTTTTCATACAGAAAACGATTTTTAGGCCAAAAAACCCCCTCTGCTGTGTGTCTTTTCTAAGTAACACAGTTAGCTGGCATAAAATCTGGGACTAGAACTGATGACTTTTAGTTAGGATCTGGTTCTTTTGCAGAATCACAGTAATGTTGCTAATATATTATTTAGAAACAGTAACATCTTTCTCCTTAAGGGTTGCTTCTAGATGATTATTACCTCCAATGGCCCAAATCATCACGTCTCCTTCCCCTCCTCTTTCTTGAGCTGCATAATTAAATTTATAAGAGGCATTTAGTGCAGGATGGTATACCTTATGTAGCAATAACAGTAATATGTTTTAGAGCAGATAATAAACATGTTACTTCAAGTGAGAGCTGAGATTGGGTCCACCCTGAGTAGCCGTAGGTGGCCCAATTCACTGGGCTGAAACACAGTTCTAGAACTGTGCTGTTGAGTGTAACAGTCTTAGCTGTAGCTATTTCAATTACAATTAAAAGGAATTAGATTAAAGAAATTTAAAAGTTTGGTCAGTTGTACTGTCGAGGCTTTAAGTGCTGAGTGGCCGTATATGACCAGTGCTGCTGCATCGAACAAGCAGGGATCTGAAACATTTCCATCGTCACAGAAAGTTCTATGGGTCGGTGTCCTTGTGAGAGGCCCTATTTGTTTCTTTGGATTTTCCATTGTACCTAAATTTGTGAATTGCTCTGTTAATAACTGCTACTTACATAACAATAACGTGAGGGGGAAAAATGATGGGGTGTGATATGAAAATAAGCTGAGAGGAAGAGGAGAGGAAGAAAGAGAAAATAGTTTGTCTTTCTAAATTGACGTCTGGCGAATGACAGGTCAAGCAAGAATAAACTGTCCCCTAGGTTAGTACGCAGAAACACCCTGGCTGCAGAGTTCATTATGCCGATTCTGAAAGGCTGGGGTGGAACACTGTCTGATACAAAGGTCTGGAAGCCAGTGTGCCTACTGGGCTCCCAGTGGGTTCCCGCTGCAGCTGTCACCATGGTAACGCCGAAGATTGAGGTGGGAGCCCTGACAGCAGCTGCTCTCCCGCCGTTGGCCCCTCCCTCCCAGCCCTCCTGAGTGGCCCTACCCACAGTCTCATTCATCACTGTGAAATCCCCAGAGAGCTCTATTTAAGCGCAACTCATTGCAGTAAAAAGTAGGACTTGGAAAGAAATTCAGATGTTAAACCTAATCAGCAAATACAATGTCGGGCCTCCTGCTGTTAACAGAAAAGAAAATCAAAGTATACATTTTAAATTGTACTAGATCCTGTTGCTATATTTGATTCTCAGCTAAGAATTTCTCTGCATTGAGGCAAAGTTCCTCATTTCGTGAATGTTATTGGTAGTTACTGGTGCTGGTCACCAGTTTCTGTTCTTCCAAGCACCTGGTAGGAGGCATTACTCACCCCCTGCCCCTTTTTAATAATTCAGGTACCATTGTTTGGAATCAGGTAAGACGATAGGAAGTAAAATGCAATTCTCTTTCTGTCTGTATGATTTATTTTGAGCAATGCAAGGGCAGGGGAAATGATGTGTGTTACTTTTAGTTAGAAACCTTAAAGAAGCAGTGTGTTTCCTCCTGGAGCAATGATTCAACGAGTAGAGGCTCGCGGGTCTCAATACCTCCTCAGGTCAGCTTAGAGCCGGAGTGCCTCACCCATTTAGACGGACCAGAAGCGAGATGCGGTTTTAAACCATTGAGATTTAAGAGGCTTGTTTTCCTCTAAACATAGCATACTTTAGAATATTTTAACTATATATAGTTAACTTTTAATTTTTAATTATATATAGTGGATATGTTCAAATAAAAGTAAATAAAAATAAAACTGAAAGAGTGGGAATGTGTTAATTTCAAGAATATCCTATCTATTGTAGGTTCAGTTTAAGGTTTTTTGTTTTTTTCCCCCCATGCCAGTATCTTTTTTTTTTTAACAACTCTTTTTTTTTTTAAGATTTTATTTATTTAGTTGAGAGAGAGAGCGATCACAAGTAGGCAGAGAGGCAGGCAGAGGGAGAGAAGGAAGCAAGTTCCCTGCCGAGCAGAGAGCCCCTTGTAGGCCTTGATCCCAGGACCCGGAGATCATGACCTGGGCCAAAGGCAGAGGCTTAACCCACTGAGCCACCCATGCCAGTATCTTTTGTCTTGCAAGCAAGATTTTTTAATCTTGGCTTAGATCAAAGCAAAAAATTAGCCTTGTAATAGTAAGACTTCTTGAAGACAAAAGGTACATAAAAACATTTGATGATACCCATATATAAAATTGTTTTTAAAAATTTTCGTAAAATATACCAGTTCTTATATCCAAATAAATAGCCACATACAAAAACTATGGGAAAGGTAGCTGATATATTCTTGGTACCATTATCTGACATTTTGAATATAGTTTTGGGGGGGAATCCTGGGGAACAGTTTGGGAGATACGTATTTTATTCTTATTATTTTATTTAAGTAGGTGTCACACCCAGCATGGAGCCCCTTGTGGGGCTTGAACTCCCAACCCTGAGATCAAGACATGAGCTGAAATCGAGTCAGATGTTTAACCCGCTAAGTCACCCAGGCGCTTCTATTTTTTTTTTTTAAGATTTTATTTATTTATTTATTTGACAGAGAGAAACACAGCTAGAGGGGGAACACAAGCAGGCAGAGTGAGAGAGGGAGAAGCAGGCTTCCCGCAGAGCAGGGAGCCCCGATGTGGGGCTGGATCCCGGGACTCCAGGATCATGACCTGAGCCGGAGGCAGATGCTTAATGATTGAGCCACCCAGGTGCCCCAACTTATTTTTGTTATTTTAGACAAATGGTTTAACTTTACTAGTTCATCAGTGTTTCAGCATAATTGATATTTTAAAAAGCCAAATAGCTTTCTAAAGTATCAAGATTTGTCACAATAAAGCTATATTCCAAACAATTTTAAAAATAAAATTCAAGATAGCTTTGAAAAATGGCAGCCTCTGTACTGTGTCTTCTCAAAAAAAGCAGGTTATTTAGATATAATAATCCTAATGCCTGTGTGTTCACTCACTGTGTATCTCATCTATCACCTCAAACCCTTAGATGTGCTATAAAAGTTTAAAAAATCAAAATATTTAAAGCAGTCATATTATTTGATCACAATCCTAACAGTGATCCCTTTAAACATCCTCTGACAATAAATAAATTGAATCAGAAAAATAAATTAGAAAAATAATTCCGCTGGATTTTATAAATTCCGTGGCTTGAGATTTCCCTTTGTTTATCTTGATACTCAGAAAATAAAATCTACCTTAACAACTTTTTTTCCCTTGTTTAAGTGCCTATAACTCAGAAGTTAAGTAGAATCCTCAGTGGTACATCCTTCCACTCATGTTCAGGATCTAAGACGCTCTCTCAGTTGGCCAGCAAGGGGAGCCATCACAAAGTAATTACAGACACATGCCGACCATTTCTCCTACAATTAAAGTCTGTGAGGGGCTTTCTAACATGTATCTTGCTCTTCAGTGAATTTTCTAGGTCATCGCTGACAGTGAGGTCCAAACGGCAGGCCAGCAGATAGGAAACGTTGCGGAAAGCTCAGACGCGGTGCTGTTTCTTTACAATCTCTCTTTCCCCACGTCCATGCTGTTGGAAAAAGCTTTTATTCCACAGGAGCCAGGCCAAAGGCTGTGATCTGAGTCCAGCTGCTACTCTAATGTCTGTCCCTACTCAGGTCTCTGTATTAATTCCTTTCACGCCTCCAATAATAAGTGGAAATTACATGTTTCTTTCAAGTCCACCTACCCACTCCTTTCAGGAAAAGCCATTTGTTCCCGGGCACCTGGAGCTAATTCTCACTTCCTGCATCTTAGCCACCGAGCCAACCTCCAGCCCTCCCGCCCCCTTCCACACTCCCCTAGGTGCCCTTTTACCCCTTCTGGAGGTCTGAGCTGGTGTGTTTTGGGGCTTGCCCCAAATGAAAGACTCCAAGCGTTGAGTTGTTCCAGGTATGGTATTACTGTGGATTGTTTCATGAGGGTGAGCGTTTGAGTGTGGCACCTAGCCAAGCATAGGTCTTTCAAGAAAAGTCAATAATGCATATTACAAACATGTTTTGGTGACCAAACATAGCCTCCCAGCTATAGGTCTCCCCTAGAAAAGTGAGGCAATTATCTCAATCAGTCAAGTGAAAAGGTCTATTTATGCTTCAATTCTCTGGCTAATTCAGGCAAAAGTAAAATTTTCATCTGAATGATCTCAGTAATTGGCTTGCTGCTTTGCTTTACCAGTGAAAACTTGACAAAGAAGCAGAGGTTGTTCCATACTGACAGGGCAGTGGTAATCATAGTGAGCTTGTGCATGGAAACCATCTCGGAGAACATATATTAGTGGAGACTTTGTTGAGAGATTCCAACAAAGAGAGATCCTAACCATAGGGCTGGTAAATACATGTCTTCATTTTTTTTTCCAATCTAAGTTCAAAACTTTACATCAGTCTGTTACATGTCTTTATTTTTTCTTTTGATGTGATAGATGAGGAGATGTACCAGCCAAATTCATATCAGGGCAAACTTATCTCTCTTTGGGGGATGCCCTCAGCTGCAGAGACTTTTCTTGCTCAAAGGCGTGACCTACCTGGAGTATTCATCTGCAGTGACTGGTCACAGTGGGGACCTAAAGATCTGACATGTTTGGCTCACTAGGGAACAACTCTAGTGGCCCATATCAGCTCTGGGGCTCCATATGAGTTGCCCTGAGGCCTTGTCAGACCTGCATCACAGTTCAACTTACCCCTCTGTCCAATTGTTTTTTCTCCTTGCTGCCACAGGTGTTAATATCTAATAAATATCCTACACATCCATCTCCATTTTAGAGTCTGCTTCTACAAAACCCAATTTGACATTGGATACTGGGAATGGTCCAAAAAATCTGTTAATTAGAAGGAGTTTTGGAGCTGCACTTATCACTTGACTAGTAATATGGATTCCCTTACTGATGGTACATGGTGCGTGGTCATTTTCTTACCTAAAGTAGTAGGCCAATGAGGATGGTAGAACTCTAAAACAATAGAGGACAGGTGAGAACATGTAAGTACTCAAACAAGGAGGTTGCAATTATAATGAGCAGCAAAGTAAAAGTGATAGCCAAAAGACCCTCACCTACAGAGAATTATGAAAATTGTTAATAGAGACTGATATATCTAAAGACAAAGTAGATGGCCAGCCATCATGGGTACTTTACAGTTTATACCAAGGTGTAGCTTCCTTCCATGGGGTAAAAGCAGAAGTGGATCCATTAATGACCTGCTGGGGAAATCTGTGCTTCCTACCCCCAAACTTTGTAGGCTCCACCAAATTCAAGGTCCTAGTTCTCAGGGCACACTTCTACCGGGGGGCTAAAGATTCTCATAGAACTTAAAGTTCTGCAGCTGCCTGGGTTTTTGGGGCAAGGAGAAGAGTCAGCATCCTCCTAGCGGTAGCGGTAATTGACCTTGATCTTCAGGCAGAGACAGGGCTGATGTTATACTTTGGATGCAGGAAGGCAAAACCACTTAGATGCCTCTTGGGTCTGGGTCATACCACCAAGTGAGTCACCAGACTAGAAGAGGTAGTTGCTGAAGCAGAAGGGAATTTATGATGAAAGAGGGAGATGATGAGCATCAGTTGTGGTTCATGACCAGCTAGAGTGGTAGGGCCTGTAGTTTACTCTACTCACCAAACCCTTCTAAGTTTTCCAGAACCCCAGAAGGCTTGCTCCCTGAAATTTCTTATTTACATACTTACTTATTAATTTTTGTTATGTCCTGAAATTTAAATGAAGAAGTGGATTTGAAGGATGGAATGTGGAACACACAGAGCTATGACACCTTCAAGGGTTTCTCTTTTAGGAAGCATTTTTTTTTCCACTTTCTTAAAGTTTTTATTTAAATTCCAATTAGGGAACATACAATGTAATATTAGTTTCAGGTGTACAATATAGTGATTGGACGCCTCCATGTAACACCCAGTGCTCATCACAAAAAGTACACTCCTTAATTCCCATCTTCTATTTAACCCATTCCCCCAGGCACCTCCCTTCTGGTAACCATCATTTTATTCTTTATAGTTAAGTGCCTATTTCTTGGTTTGCCTTTCTCTGTTTCTTTGTTTCCCTTTTGCTTATTTGTTTTGTTTATTAAGTTCCACATGCAAGTGAAATCACCGGTATTTGTCTTCTTCGAGTGATTTATTTCACTTAACATAACTCTATCCTCATCTATGTCATTAAAAATGGCAAGATTTCATTCTGTTTTATGGCTGAGGAATATTTCATTGTATCTATATCTTTATCTGTATCTATATATCATATCCTCTTAATCCATCGATCAGCCAGTGGCTATTTGGGCTGTTTCTATTATTTGGCTATTGTAGATAATGCCACTATAAGCATTGATGTGCATGTATTCCTTTTAATTAGTATTTTTCTAATTTTCATGCACATACCTAGTAGTGCCATATCATTGGGTACTTTTTTTTCCTAATAATAATTTATTTTATTTTTTCAGTGTTCCAAGATTCATTGTTTATGCCCCACACCCAGTGCTCCATGCAATACATGCCCTCAGTACCCACCACCAGGCTCACCCATCTCCCCACCCACCTCCCTTCCAGCACCCTCAGTTTGTTTTTCAGAGTCCAATGTCTCCCATGCTTCATCTCCCTCTCTAAATTACCTCAGTTCACATTTCCTTTCCTTCTCCCACTGTCTTCCATATTACTCCTTATGTTCCAGAAGTAAGTGAAACCATGTGATACTTGACTTTCTCTGCTTGGCTTATTTCACTCAGCACAATCTTTTCCAGTCCCATCCATGTTTCTTTCTTTTTTTTTTTTTTTTAAAGATTTTATTTATTTGACAGAGAGAAACACAGCCAGAGAGGGAACACAAGCAGGGGGAGTGAGAGAGGGAGAAGCAGGCTTTCCGCTGAGCAGGGAGCCCGATGTGGGACTCGATCCCGAGTCTCTGGGATCATGACCTGAGCCGAAGGCAGTCGCTCAACTGACTGAGCCACCCAGGTGCCCCCCCATCCATGTTTCTACAAAAGCTGGGTATTCATCCTTTCTGATGTAGGCACAATTTTGCATTGTATATATGGACCATATCTTCTTTATCCATTCATCTGTTGAGGGGCACCTTGGCTCTTTTCACAGTTTGGCAATTGTGGCCATTGCTGCAATGAACATTGGGGTACATATGGCCCTTCATCTGTATCTTTGGTGTAAATACTCAGTAGTACAATTGCAGGGTCATAAGGTAGTTCTATTTTTAATTTTTAAAGGAATCTCCACACTGTTTTCCAAAGTGGCTGCACCATGTAAGAAGGTTCCGCTTTCTCCACATCCTTTCCAACACTTGTTGTTTCCTGTCCTGTTAATTTTGGCCATTCTGACTGGTATAAGGTGGTATCTCAATGTGGTTTTGATTTGAATTTCCCTATTAGCTAATGATGACCAACATTTTTTCATGTGTCTGTTCACCATCTGTATGTCTTAGGAAGCACTTCTGAAAGTGCTCCTGTACTATAGAGTGCCATGTTTCCCCAGCGCATCCCCTTCCCGGGTGGACTACATCCAATGACTGGTCATGGCTGGTTATAAAGCCCACCCGTCTTCAGTCCACCAAGGTCAGAGGAGCCAGTAATCTCTGGAGCACCCCAGTAGGGGTGGCCTGGATGGGGCTCTCTCGGGTCTGCATCAGAGCTTTATTTCTCCTTCTTCCTGATCTGCTTCTTCCCGTTGGCTTCCACAAGGATTGAGCTCTAATAAAAAGCTTGCTAATCTCCATCTCAGCATCTGCTGCTGGAGAACACAACCTGAACCACCAGCCCCACAAATGTTCAATCCTCTCCATTCTATTCCTCTTTTTTTCTCTCTATCCAGGTTTTTCCCACTTTCTTAAAGTTCCTTAATGTTAGGTCACTGGTTTTTGTGAAAGACCTAGTGTATCTGTTTTTGATAACCAAAACAACTCTGAAGAGGATATTCGATTTTATGAAATGGTAATTGCTTGTTCACTTTACGCCATTCCAGCTTATGAAAGTTTTCATGGGAATGCTCTGTTTTCAGAAAGCAGGGGAAACCTGTATTCTCCTCTAACAAAACACTCCTTTACCTCAATCATACATCTTTTTTTTTTTTTTTAAAGATTTTATGTATTTGACAGAGAGAAACACAGTGAGAGAGGGAACACAAGCAGGGGGAGCGAGAGAGGGAGAAGCAGGCTCCCCGCCGAGCAGGGAGCCCGATGCGGGACTCAATCCCGGGTCTCCGGGACCAAGACCTGAGCCAAAGGCAGTGGTTTAAACAACTGAGCCACCTAGGTGCCCCAATCTTACATCTTCATTTAAGTTCTAGATTCCTGTTTCCCTCCATCATTTGTTATTTTCATTAAGTATTCCAGAATTAATTCAATATCCAAAAAGAACACATCTTCCTTCTTGTACCCTCCTGTCTATTATTGATATATCTGTTCTCTTAAATCCTTTCCCACACTCCACCTACAGTACTTTAAACTAAAAATCTTGCTATTCCTCTTAATGTCTCACACCTCAGTAGGTCTTTAAATAACTGACCTTTTGTTTGCCATAATCACCCAGACCCTTATCCTGGCTGGTCTAGAGGGACCCTGCCATGACCCCTCATTCTCTAGCACAGTGTTCTAAACAGAGTAGGTCTACCACAATTATTATTATTATTATTTGAAAAAATAGTGATTGCAATAGCGACAGAGAAGATTTTTACTCTGGCATTCTCATCTTGCCAAACCATCTGTGTACTGCTACTACTGTGATTCGTGCTGTCTTTGGGATCTCCTTATTTCCCTAAGGATACAAGTCAGATTCTTTGGACTGGTTCTCAGAGCTTGGCAGTATCTGACTTGATTCTCAGCTGATTGCTCATTTGTTCCAAAGGTAAATCATCTGCTCTTGACAACGTCCCTCTGCTCCGCATGGGAGAGGGTGACTTGTCTGACTCAGATTCTCCTCACGCTGACCCATAAAGTGGAATACGGACTGTCCCTTCCCAGATGAAATTCTCCCTCCCTTGAATCTGACTTCTCCTCCCTTTCAGCCAGCCATCTTTCCCTCATCTGAACTCCTGTAAATGTACCTTTCATTATTGTACTGCAAATACATCAGCAAACATTTTATGTGTCTATGTTCCAGGCACTAAACTGGAAGCCAGGGATATGGAGAGTAGAGACACATTATCTGTTCTCAGGCAGTCCTGTAGAGGGAGTAGGTACAGAAATAAGTGAGTGCAGTGGAATGTGAAGGGAAATACCTGGACTGGGTATAGATTAGCAGGGAATCCAGTTCTAGGAGAATCAGAAAGGCAACATAAAAGAAGAGACATTTGAGTTTTCTCTTGAAAAACAAGTAGATGGTCCTTCGAGTTGTGCCATTTAGGACAGAGTTGTGGGGTGTGTATTCTGGACAAAAGGGGCATGCTGAACAGAGGCAGTGAAAAATGGAGTAGTGGACAAGGTCTAAGCAGTCTGTCTTGTGGGCAAAGGAAGACATGTGAAGCAAAGATAGAACTTGATGCACAAAAAGGTTGGAAATGTTTGTTGTGCCCAGATCTTGGGTGATCTTATGGGGCATCCCAAAGAGTTTGGATCTTATCTTGTTGGCAGTGAGGAAGGACTCTCAGAAGAGATATTTGAAGTGAGAGAGAAACATGATCAAATATGAGCTGTAGGGCGCCTGAGTGGCTCAGTTGGTTGGGCGACTGCCTTCGGCTCAGGTCATGATCCTGGAGATCCGGGATCGAGTCCCACATTGGGCTCCCTGCTCGGCGGGAGGCCTGCTTCTCCCTCTCTCACTCCCCCTGCTTGTGTTCCCTCTTTGACTGTGTTTCTCTCTGTCAAATAAATAAAATCTTTAAAAAAAAATTTATATAAAAAAAAATCTGAGTTGTAGGGTGTTCACACAATCACATCTTATGATTGCACTTTCTAAAATACAAATCTAGTGTCCTGAGAGTAAGAAAAACAAGTTGTTTGAAGACAGTGACTTGTATATAATAGGAGATGAGGAAGGATTCATTTTCTCTTTGTTCTATTGCCAAAAAAAGGTTACCTTAATTCAGCATTATCAAACAGGTAAGCATTTACATGTGCTCTGTGTTCACAAGTATTCTAAACACCAAATTACACAGAGTCTGCTTTAAGTAAAGCAAAATCAAAATACTACTAATCAGGTGCATTACAGGATACCATTTACAAGAGATTGGATCTGTCTTTGTCAAAATATCCCCCCAAATTTCACTTGAATAGGGAGTTCCTATATGACCCTCATATTTGTTCACACATCATTACTTGATGAAGGAGTTGAATAGCTGAGGAAGAGAAATGTTAGCAGCATCTTCTCCACTCAGGAATCAATCATAATAAAGTTAACACACCTTTGAGTTAATAATGTAATAAGTCATTCATAGGAGCTGGTTTCACACACCCTTTCAAGACTCTGTCTGTTACACAGAGGGAGGGAGTTATTCCTACGTGTTTCGTGACAGCTCAGTATGTGAGAACAAAAGATTTATACAAAATACAAAAGAATACAACAGTAGATACAACTTAGAAACCGGTTTTACTCTGCTGCAAACAAATGGACAAGATATTGTACAATAGATAATAAAAAGTACAGCATAATACAAGTGCCACTAATAAAAGAAACTTAAAGACTTAAAAATGCTTATTTGTGATTTATATATATACACACTGCAATAAAAAGCCACAATAAATACACAAATTCCCATGTCATTCATAATAAATACTGAAAATATAAATACAGAAGACTACATCTAATATGAATAAATTAACAACATAAGATCCAGGTTTAAGTTCTGTTGAATATTATTGTAGCTTATTTTATATAGCCTTTGGCATCTTTGATGTTATAACTAATACACAAGAGAAATCAATCTAGAAACTGTGACATACAATATGACGTTTTAGTGTAAAGCGATTGTATGTATGAACTGTTTGACTTTTTTTCCCTTTCAACTCTTTCTGAGTGATTATATTGAATATAACAGTAAGAAAATGTCTATTGAAATGCTGTTGAAATTGAGTAAAAAGTAATAACAGAAATCAACTAAGCAATAAAACCCATCACAAGATCAAAAAAAATGTTATAGTGAGTTTATCTCACTGGGTTTTTAAAGTACTTTTATTGTCAGCAACAAACAAACAAAAAATCAAACCAAACCAAAACAAAAACACTCTCAATAGACTTCCCTTGTGTAAAGACCATTCCCAATGTCCGAATGGTTCAACAGAGACTGAAGGATAACACTCAAGTCCTTTGGATTCTTTGATCAACCATTACATTCAGCTCACTTGATTTCACCAGAATTTGCAAATGTTCCGAATTTCTATGGCAGCTGGAGAATGGAGACACAGTTGACATCTAAGACTATGATCGAGATAAAGATACTGCAAAAGGTGCCATTCATCTATGCAACCAATTATACATATATATTTTAAATGGGGGAAATGCATTTTTGACCAATGTCAAATGACCTTTTCCTATCAAATTGATATACCCTGTGACATTGAGGGAAACACATTGAAGTAACAAAGTGCCATTTTCTGCATTAACAGGCATTAACCAGTACATATGTATTAATAGTTCTATCTTAAGAGGCTATTACACCAGAAATGCAATAAACAAAAATGAAAGCAGATCAACTTTACTAAGACACAATAAAGGCTGAGGTTTTTAGGAACAGAGTTGTAATCTACAGGTTTTAATTTTTTAAACTATGTCTGTACTGTAAATGTCTAGCATTTATTTTACATCAAACACTTTTGAAACATGTTTCACAAACTACGCCTCAGACTTATTTCCATAGAGATGTCTAGAGTCAATTAAAACATGGGCCAAATTATTCAACATTCTTTACATAAACATTCTATAGCTTTTTTTTTTTTTTCCTTTAAAGCAGAAAGTGTTATTTCCCCTAGTGTTATTTGTGGGGAACAACCACACCAATGTGGCTGTCATTTCACCAAGAGCATCCGAGTTGGGGAGATAAGCAGCTATACCTAGACTGAAAAAAATCCCATGGAGAAAGGAAACATTGATTTCAGGAGTGCTCCTCATCTTCCAATTAGTTCTGACTATGAGTTGGAAGCAACTCTGAGCAAACAGAAAATGCTCTGAAAGCTGCAGGGGGGTGCGTGGGTCAAGAGATGTAATGGGGGGCGGATCACCATCCTCCCAGACTCCTCCCTTCAATTTCAGGCCTTGTCAAGATGACAAATTTTTGAATCATTCTGCCGATCCCTGAGAAGGCAGGCAGCCATTGTTTAAATAACATGGGGACAAAGGCTGGGATCCAATGGTGGCTGAGTAATTCTCTGGAGTCATTTTCTTCCACAGCGCACTTTCTAAAACTAGTCACATCTTCCCCAGAAGGAGTGGAAAAGCTTGAGATTCTCATTTGTCATTTTAGGGTAAAGAAACATTAACGAGAAGGTACTTATCTAGAAGCAAGAAGGTAGAAAATGCTTACATTATGTCATTGTCATTTCTCAGAAAATTGAGCAAGTCAAGTCCCTTGGTCCTAACTCTGCTGTCTGTCACTGGGGATCTCAAATAGTCACCTTTCTTGACATCACCTTCCGATGTTACAGCAGGGGTGAACACAAACAAACAAAAAACCCCACAACAACTATCATCATATTTGTTGAAAGCCGGTTCTGTTATTGAATGTGGTCTTAATACTCAAATCTTTGTTTTTTAAGAATCTGATTTCTTAGGAGACTTACGGAGCATTCAGATACAATAATCATCAAAGTAAGGGGAAACCCAATGTCCTTTGAGTCTGCCAGGACAATGGCCCAAATCACCACAACTGTTGCCAGGTGCCTAGCCCACAAAGACAGGCCAAGATATTTTCTTATTGTGAGAAAAACCTAAGAGAACTGGATTGTGTTGCCAAGGAAACCACTTTCCCTAGAGATGTTAAGAATAGATGGGTATCTCTCCCGTTGGGGCTGCCTGAATGACAGTCTTCCCTGGAGATAGATGGATGAGGCAGATGACCTCTGGAGATCTTGTCTAGTCTCAGGACTATAAAATTTGAAGAATACACAGGAATCTCAAACTTTTCATTATTCACACACAGTTGGCCATTGTGAGGACCCGTGAAAAGATTAAACTAGTCTAAGACACCCGTTTGGCATGACTAGCGCCTTAATGAATCAAGATTCAGAGCGTAACCTTTGGCAGGGACCCTCTTTAATTATGGTACAAAGGAAATGACTGTGCCAGCTACTGAAGTTTACAGTCTATCAAGTTCAGATATTATTTGGGTATCATTAAAGCATCCAAGGAACAACACTTAATTAAAAAAACAATAACCTCAGGCAATTTATTTCTTAGGCTCACGTACTGAAGTTTTTCCTCTTTAGGAGAATTCAGATTTGGATGTTATTTCCTTCCTTCTTTTTCTTTTATATTTAAATAAAATTTCAAAAAGTAAATAAGTAAAATTTCAAATTCTTTTGAATTTGTTTTAAAGATGGGTGGCTTTTTTATGGCTAAGGGGAGAAGCTTGCTGATCAACATAAAAAGGAGAAGCAGAACAAAATTGGATAAATTAAGCAACGAAGTTTAAAATTCTTATGTTATTTTGAATAGGCTTCCTATGTAGCGACAACAGCAAAACCATATTGGGAGGACACATCACTGACAGTGGGGTTTCTGGTCTTAAAAAGCGTGGCAGTAAAACTTGCTAAAGTTCTCTGGTGATAGAAAAGCTTAGATAATTTTTAAAGAGAATTTTTCTAAATCAATGTCCTTCCAAATACTCATCAGTAATAACTTTTAAGATACCCCCAAGCCAGATAAAAATATTAGGAGAATGCCAAAGTAGAAGGAAAAGCATACTAACGAAACAGTTATTCCAAAATTGCCACTAAAACCATTCAATCAGGCCACATAAATTCACTTAGACCAAGGCAATGCTAATTTCTATGATAAATTTCTTTCCCTAAATCCTTCAAATCAATAGACATTATCCTAAAATACTGAAATGGCCTCATACATGTCACTAAAATGAGAGTTACCGAACTGATGTGATTATCATCACGATAATGAGTAATGCGAAGAAAGGAATGTCATCATTAGCACATTAAATGCAAATGTTGTCCAAAATAAATTCTATCATATTCTCTTGAAACTTGAGTTCTGCCAGCAACTTATGAGATGAAATAAAATGACACACTAGAGTTGACTCTTCTTGAATTATAAGCAAGTGTAAAGTAGCAACTAAGAAACAATCACCCTGTATAGTGATATATTTATCACAAGTGAAAGAAAGTAGTCAACTACATGACTTAAATCTTTGAAATTACTTCATTTTCCAGGAATGTAACATGTACCTGTATTTACTAAAATTCCAGGCTATCGGTTAGTTAGATTACAGTAATTGCATATGAAGAATGAACTGGTTTAGGCTTTGAATCTGGCTGTATTCACCTTCCCGCTTCTAATTATTCTGTCTGAATTACTACTGTCAGAGATCAAAACCTAAGGCATTCTATTTGTACTCCAGACAGCCCAAAGTTAGACTAACTGCAGGACCACTCACAGGTAAAACCCCCATCCCATCAAGCTTTGAGTTTGAATTTCTGATAAGAAAGAAAATAAACAACAAAAAAAATCCCACCTGTGCTGGTTGGTTGGAAGGGGGGTCTCATGGTCTAGTTTGAAAGCTGGGTGGAGTTGAAGTAAAACTTAGAAGTGACTATTTTTAAAAGTCACATGAAATATGCAGATTTGACAGGTAAAATATTAAAGAGCTCTTTTATTTCCATATTCATCACTTTTGACAATAGTCTGTCAGTCACGTTAATATAAAATGTGTCTAAATCTTAAAAATAGTTCCTTTAGTGTGTTGGAGCTTGGTGTTTTTTATTTTTCAAAGCAAGCATCAGTTGATTTTTAGAGAGTAAGACATAATCGAGGTGGATGGTGGGCAGCAGACGTGAACCCCAACTGGGTCCTGAGTTTGGACATGTCACTGCCCCTTCTAGGTTTCAGGCTGCCCCTTGTAAATCTAGTTTTTCCAGTGAAAATTCTAGTTATTCAGCTCTGCTGAAACGTTATGGTTCCCAGGAGACAGTACCACTTAATACACTTGGATTCCGTCCTCACCCCACCTTGACACCTCCATAATTCTAGTGGGCTTTTCAATTACGGATATTCAGTTAAATTAGGCCAATTAAATCCCTTAATGCGACAGAAAACATCTGTTGAGCTGTGCTATTTGTGCGAAGCTGAGGCAAGTGGCTTCGGTATTTAAGTTACTTGAGCACGAGTTCTCAGATCTCAGAATATAATCAATAATAACATAATAATAATATAAGTTGTGAATTTGTGTTAGAATGGAGGGGAATTAAGGCTTTAAGCTTTCCACGTTGGTTGTGGTAAAGATACACAGATAGTTCTGCCTTCAAATAACACTCAAATCTTGCCTTTAAAAAGTAAGAAGGTGCTTCCCACTTAAGGTTGGTATTTTATACACTAGTTACATGGTAATGACACTTGAAACTCCCTGAGAGAATAAGGAGCAGATGCCATTTTTAAAGAGGAAAGTGAAGTCATATTTGGAGAAAAGGAAGGTTTCTTGGCACCTTTTAAAAAATCAGTCTCTACCTGACTTCTGAGAATGTCCATCTTCCACAGGAAAAGTGAGGTGGCTCTAGGAACCTGTTTTCTACAGACTACAAGGCAATGCCTTTGGAACTTGGAACTATGGTTTTGCTAATTTTTCAGGCTGTTTGTTTATAAATAGAAGTAAGAGGGATTATGTCCCACATCATTGTTTCGAAGTTTTCCTGAAATGTTTCCTGGCGCATATATGAGGCAACCAGTTTTGGAAACTATCTGGTAGGAGTTTGCTAGTATTAAATTTAGCATCACTTATATAGATCTAACATTGAAGAAGCAATTAGCTGAAAATCTCTTTTTCATTTGATTCAGTTCGTCTAGCTGAGTTTAGATTTGATTCAGAAATTTTGGATGGCGGAGAGGAAAAAAAGAGCATCCTGTGAATTCCATTAATTTAGGGGAAAGAAGTATCCTTTTCGTTACAGTTTGCATGTAATTAGACAAGAATTGATGTCACTCTTTCTAATTCATGATATAAAATCAGCGGTTAAAAGAATTACAGTGAGGCTTATTTTCATGCCACCCCTCTTCATCATCACAATCCCTTAGAACGTGTAGTGTTTTACCTCCTCTTTTTATCACTTAGAACACTTCCTCTAACAGAGTAGGTGTTCTATAAATATTTGTTGATAGAGTTGACACTTAGTAAATTCTAAATATCAAGACCAAAGAATTATGAACTTGTGCAATAGCAGAAGTTTAATCAGAGAACCAATGATATGTCAATCTATAGCAAATAAATCATGATTTATTTCCCTGTTTAATTACAACCAAACCAGAATTTTGCTGAGATGTCATATGTTAGAGTGTAAAAATATAAAGAACATAATCACCTATAATTTCTTTGTTTCTTGATTATTTTGTAGCTAATATTTCTGTAATTCACAGCGGATTTTTTTTTTCCTACAGGGGAGTTATTGCTGGGACATAGATGATTGTGAGGATTTTATGATTTGAATAATATTATTTTCACATTTTATATATGGCTGGTACACTGGGAAAATACAGTTTTATTACAAAGAAATTACTTTTAAAAAGTGACTATATTATTCAGCTGATTAAAGACATGAGTGGGACAAGTTTTCCTTACGTCTTAATAATCAATGATTAAAGATGGCTGGGAGGGGGGACTTAAATCTCTTTCCTTGACGTCTTTCTCCCAAAGGAAATCTAGACTGACAAAGGAAATGAAGCTGCTCTGGCCACTTGACTTGCAAATCAATTTGGTCTGATTATAACTGGGAATGAAGTCCCAGTAAAAAGTATAGGGCTGGTGCTAAAACAATAGGGACCAAAGCACGGAGCTTTGCTATGGGCAGTGAATGACTACAAAGTCATGTGTCAGAAAAGACAATTCGGTTAGATATACTGTCTGTGTGCGGGGAGGGGAGGGGCAATACAGCAGCTGTAGGTCAGGTGTCGCTGTGTCTCAGCATAAAGATCCTAAGTACCCCAATGGTTGCATCCTGCTTGATCCGTATTTGAAAAAGCTTAGAAAAACTGTAGAGCTCTCCTGGTATGTGGGCAGTTTTTGTTGAATAGAAGGGTTATTAAGTGAGGGGGAAAAAAGTCAGATGGAACACTGTGCTCTCTCAGCATTTCTGGGAAAGGAAGTAACAGGGAAACAAATCCATCATTAATATTATTTCAAATTTGACCCAACATTTTCTGACTATAGCTTTACAAATTATCCTTTTTTCTAGACCTTTTTTTTTTTTAAATCATAAAACCCAATCAAATTCTAGGGTGGGGGAAAAACAGTAATTACTGGCCATTGCCTAAAATCTATCATTCTCCCATGTGTGGTATATATAGTGTGTGTGTGTGTGTGTGTGTGTGTGTGTGTGTGTGTGTGTGTGTGTTACGAAAGTGTTTTAACAGGTAATTTGTGTATGTAGCTTGTGGGTGATGTTTCGGGGTTAGGTACGTATATGAAAATTTGGAATGGAATTCATGCTTGGAATCCTTCTGTGTACAGTGACTTTGAACCCCAACTGGACAGATAGGGGGAAAAGCTCTGGTTTTTTTGTTTGCCTATTTCTAGGTTAAGCATTCTTTTGGATATGAAGCTACAAAACAGAGCCCTAGCCAAACAAAGAAGTAGGTGTCAACCTTCTTGCAAATACAAAGCTGAACCAAATTAAATATCTATCCTTGCAGAAAATGGACTGACATTCTACCCTTTAACTTGGCCCCAGCTAGAGTCCTTTCTCTCCCCCAACCGCCCCACCACTTCCATGGTCTGTGTTCCAAGAATATGCTAGACTGCTTCACTTCAAAGGCTTGTAACGGTCCAGCAAATACAGCACATGCGATTTTTTCACATGCCTAAATGAAGGAACAGTAGCCTCTTGTCATTTTTCTTTGGGCCTGTGCTCTTTAGATTATATTGATAAGGAAAACGATTTTGGAAATCAAGCACTAAAAAGCGTAACTTTGTACACAACATGAGATATACTACCGAGATTTGAGCAAAAATCCCAAACTGATTAACCGGAAGGGCTTATCATTCAAGAGTCACATCCCTGCCCTCATTACTACTATTTCCATAAAGACAAACCTAAAGCTCCTTTAAAGTAACACTAATGGTCAGAAATTTAGCCCCCTGGGGGGGTAGATACAGGGCAAGGGCCAACTACGCAGTGGAAGAGCTGCCAAGGAAACATGTTTTCCCCAAATCAAGTTTTAGTAGAAACTTTCCCATTGGAGGACTTTCTTGAGATCAAACATTTTAAAGTTCAATGAAATAAAATATTATTTTTTAAGGAATTGAGATCTACAATATATTTATATCCATATTTCTAAACACCTAAGTCTAAAAGACATAAAAATTAGCGATGCAGTCACTGAATAGCAAGGCATGTCCACACTTCAAAGAGGCATAAAATGTGAAATGATATAACAACAGAAGGTTAAAAATATGAAGCAGACTTAGCATAGTCATATTGCATTGGGTGGGGGAAGGTCGAACACATTATTTAGGTACCTAAATTAATGTACAGGAAAACGGAATCTTAGAAGTCCTCTGATGAACCAAGTGCAGATAATCTAAAGGTGGGGAGTGCATGTTTTAATTTCTATCTGTCCCCTTTAATAAGAGAACGTGAGGTAATTAGAAAGTATTCAATGCATTCTAGACTGTTCTGCTAACCGTCCCAGGCAAGAGAAATCAAAACGCTTCAGAAAAGTAAGGCCTAGTTGCGTATTTGGGTAGAGGCCCCCCTTCAATCAGCTAGTCACTAAAAGGAAATCTCCTTCTATGTTCATTTTGTAGACATGGATTGATCACGCTGTAGAAAAGGATGGTTGCGGAGCAAGTGTCTCTTCTAGGTTTCCTCTGCCTCCTCTGCTCTTACCGAGTTAGGTCTTCAGAGTGGCAAAGGAAAATAGGTCATTTTTTCCTTCATAAAGTATCACTGGATGATTCCTCTATATTAATTATATGAACCTTTTAATAGTTCAGATTAAAAAAAAATTTTTTTTATTTTTTGTCTCAAAGGGTTCTCAGTCCCCACCCCTCACAAGGTACCATAAAGGGGCACTAAAGTGCATTTGGATGTAGGGGAGTAGAGTTTAAAGGTGCTGTCCAAGCTAAGAACCAAGATGATGCTGTTTAAAAAAGAAAGGCAATTCCTTCTACCTCCATCTCTGGAGTCAACTGAGGGAGGGCAATGACTAGACCCTCACCAGAGGATTGTCCTAACTCTTAACTTTAGAGAAAACTGTGTAAGGACCTGCACATATAGACTCATTTATTTGTCCAAAATAGCAAAAATAGGCCTATTTCACCCTTAAGAAAGTATTTGCAAATCTGATCAGTCACGATCATAAAAACGTGAATGGATTCCAGAGGCAATCCATGTGGGCATGCTCAGTGGTACTAACTATGCATCTTTAGCTTAAAAGAACATGCTGCTGTTCATTTTCATCAAAACATGACTTCTAACTACCATAAATAAAATACACATGGAACGATTAAATCTTTTTCTTACAATAATTACTTTTACATTAAAAAGTCACCATCATCTTCCGAGTTATTGAAAATTAGGACTCTAAATCTCATTATTTCTCAGTCTTAGTTAACAATCTTGCACAGGCCCGATAATCCAAAACTTGGAGCTCTGATCTACACAGCTTGACAGGTTTCACACAGTTTGACAGGTAGGCAACTGTGAGATATGCTTTTTTTTTTAATTAGCATTTTTCTATCAAAACAGTCAGAAATCTTTTAAAATCCTCATAGAGACTGTATTTGTGCAACGCCGCAGTCACGCAGCCAGAAAGGAGAAAACAAAATACAGTCTGGAAGATTCACCAGTCTGGGTTTTCTTGGTCCTCGGTCTGGGTTTTCTTGGTCCTCGGTCTGGGTTTCCTCTGTCTAAACAACCACGGGGCCCAGGAAATCCAATGAAATACAATGCTTTGAAGAAGAGAAGAGGTGGTCCTGGAGGAATTTAAGCTGCTAAACGGGGACCGTCTCGACCACGGGTGATTTGATGCACTCTTCGTGCAATCTGCTCTTTTCTGCCAGACTCAAAGAATTTTCTGCAGGGTGCTCTGAAATGTGACTGTCACTATTCAACGTGGAGACAAACCCTTCCTGGGAGGGGCCTTTCAAGTAGGAGTGAAATTCCACTTGCGGGTGATTGGACCTGTGTTCGGGATATAAGCTATTGCAGGGCACACCGCTGTCACTTTCCGCAGAGGAGCAGCAGACGATGACCGAGGGGCTGGCCGCTGGGTAGTGGGAGGCCCCGTAGGCCTCTTCAGCTTGGCGAGCATAGTCAACGAACTGCTCCGGGGTCATGGTGTAAGGCACCAGCGAGAGGGTACCGCTTTTCACAGGATCTCTTTCGGAATAGCTCTCGGAGATCTGGCTAGGCGTTCCCGGAATGTGGCTATCGATTTGGTAATACAGAGTCGAAGAGTTGGCATAAAAGGAAGCGTTTTTCGCGTGGCTCTCGTGGACTGCCGTGCCGTCCGAATAACAAAGGACGGAAGGGAGAGGGACGACTTCCGCGTGGGTACCCAAACCTTCCACGAAGCTGTCCCCTTTGTCGTCATCGTCGTCCTCCTCCTCCTCCTCCTCTTCCTCCTCCTCCTCCTCTTCCTCCTCCTCGTCGGACTCACTAGGCGCCAGGCTCTGCGTGCTAGAATCCGTGACACCACTGCAGAAGCTGCTGCCGTCCTCCTCCTCCTCCTCTTCTTCCTCCTCTCCTTGGCAATCTAATTCCTCAGCCGACTGAAGGTGCAGCACCGCCGCCTGGGGCTCCGTTTCAATCTCGAAATTGTCTGCGATGGAATACTCCACGGAGTGCGCCACAGGGCCCATGGAGCTACTGTGAGCACTTATCTCACCGTGGCAGCCGTTCAGCGTGGAGATCTGCTGCTCCCGGTTTTTCTCCAGTTCAAGTTTCATTATTGTGTGCAAAAAGTGAGTCCGGACACGGATCGGATTAAATTCAATTCTACCTGCTGTGTTACTACATCCTTCTTTAGTGCAGCCACAAGGGAAAGACATTCGATCCACCTTGGAAGGAAGAACACAGATTAGCCCCGTGGAGCTCTTACAGACCAAAGAAAACTCCAGTATCTCTCCGCACCCCCTCTGAATTTGGGATGACTTAATCCCACTTGCGGCAGAACAAATGACAAGCACACTGCAAAGAAACCAAGAGGGAAAGTGAAGACCAGTCAACCTGGGTTTAAAACCTGTATTCAAAATAAAAAATGGGTTCCAGCTCTAAGTGTGCAGTTTTAGTTCACTGACCCCCTCCTCCTGCTTTCTCCTTTCTCCATTCTCCCTTCCCTGCTTACTTTTGCTCCCATATTTTCAAAATCTTTCCTTGCCCCAGGCTCCCTTCACTTCCACTGCATGTGGGCTCACATGCCCAATTTTAAACGACTTAAAACTTTAAATTTACTGCCCTCATCCCCTCCCTGCTATGTTTAAGCTAAATTAGATGACATTTTCCATACTGGCCATTCCCCTCTTCTTGGCTTATTATAAAATGAACTTTTCTCGCCTGACATGGCCAGATGGACACCCCTCAGTCTCTTGATAGTTCGTTCAGGTTGGTTTTCCATCCATTTGTTTGGATTCCTCATCCATGGGGCACACATGTGTCCTGCACACCCGGGACAGCTGTTCCCGTTTATGACTGGCTGGTGGACCCATGCATTCAGGTCCTGGCTTTCCCCTCCCCCTCCTCACTCCAGGAGTCTATTATAAGCTTCTTGAGGGAAAAGGATGTTCATGTCACCGTACCCCAGAAGTAGAGCGATTGAGCTCTGTTGGCAGAGTATTTGGGTTCACCAAGGGTCGAGGTTCTCAACTCGCGGACTTCTCAGCAATCCATGGTCGCTCCTATGACATTTGCTAGTTGCTACCAGTTCAGCTGTATGCAGACCAGCGCACGGGCAGGCAGAAAGAACTGGCTCTGCCTGCCATCTTATGTGGGTACAGGGACCTTCCTCTACCACAGAGGAGAAGGCAACTCCAGCCCTGTCACCCTGGTTTCAGTAAAATCTAGGGGCCAGAGCCAGAATTGGTAACTGTTTTCTAACTTAATTCCTTTTCTATTAATCCACTTTAAGCAACTGTTTAGTGGATGAGAACTATCCTCTTTTTTGGCCTGCCTGAGTGGCTGTCCTTATCAAAAAAAGGCAAGTTCCCTCATAAAATAATGGCACTTAACTAATCACAGAGCATAAATCATATAGATGTATAGGGACTTGAGGGTCATCTAGTCCAAGGATTGGTAAACTCTTCCTTCCATTCCTTGTTCTTTTTTGGGGGGAGGAGGGTAAAGAGGCAGAAAAGAAATCTTTTTGGCTTTGTTGGCCTTCCAGCATCCCTGGCAACTACTCATCGCTGCTGTAACATCACGACAGCGGCCGTGCATGTCTCCAAAACAGACAAGCAAAGAGGCGCAGAATGGCTGGGCTTCGCTAAAATATCATTTCCAGGGACAGGTGGCAGGCCGGATTTGCCCCGTGAACCACAGTTTGCTAACTGCCGATCCAGACAAGCCCTTTCATTGCTGGGGAAAGGACTCTGAGCCCCGAAAGCTTACCTGACTTGCCAATCTCACACAGCTGGCAGAAAGCAGAGCCAGGAGTAGAATTCCATTTCCTTAAGTCCCAGTCCTGTCGTTTTCCCACCCGTGTGTGCCACCTCTAACCTGTCATTGTTTTGTACCCCATGGGTGGATCAGAAAACACAAACTCCCGTGTCAGAGATGTGGTGTTCTCTCTGAGCGCTTGTAAAAACCCAGGATAAGCTAGTACAATACGAGTATCCAAGAGGACATGATTCTGATGGACGAGGCTACAGCGAGGGCTGCCTCTCCCATTGTATCTTACATGTGTCAGCTACTACGTACACCCAGAAATGTCCCTGGGTTAATATTTCTCTCTTCTTGAACCACAGGTCTTGCCTTGCTGTGAAGCTTCTTCCTGTATGGGAGAAACTTCTTCCTCTGCCACACGGCAGTAGTGTAGAAGGTCTCCTCTTTGGAGTCCTTGAAACCCAGACCCTTACCTGACACTTGATGCCTGCCAAGCTGCACGTACACGTTTCTGGATCACAGAACACTCGGCAGTCGCAGCCACAGTCCTCTCTCGACAGGCGGATGGCACGCAGCTCATGCTTTTCTTCCACATCAATCTTCTTCACCCCTGAAGCCCGCAGCAGAGCTCTCCTTTTTTTGGTCGGCAGGGGTTGTAGAAAGAAATACTCATCTACCTCTGTGTTGTCTAAGTCAATATCGTCATCTGAGATGTCGTCCACGGTGAGAGTGCTAGCTTCTTCGGATTCCACCGTGCCATTCTTGGTCATCTAGAAACACAAACAAGCAAACAGACTTAACATCGGCAGGGTCTTCTACCTTGACACTTGGTAGAAGAAAACTCTTATAAAACATCTTGTCCCAGGCACCTGGGTGGCTCAGTGGGTTAAAGCCTCTGCCTTTGGCTCAGGTCATGATCTCAGGGTCCTGGGATCGAGGCCCGCATCCGGCTCTCTGCTCAGCAGGGAGCCTCCTTCCTCTTCTTTCTTGCCTACTTGTGATCTCTCTCTCTCTCTTTGTCAAATAAATAAATAAAAATCTTAAAAAACAAAACAAAACAAAACAAAACACATCTTGTCCCCATAATCCAGAGTGTTTGTGGGTCATATTATTTCTGTTTATTCTTCTCTTTGGAGAAGTCACAGGAAGGAAAAAGGAAGGCATCAAAATGATAGGCTTTTAAATGTACCAGTTACAGAAGACTTAATTGGAACTCTTAACCCCCTAATGGAAGGAGTTTGAAGCCAGTGCAATGTGAAAAAGGCCAAAGGTTACACATGCCCATCAGTGAAAGCTATCTTTAGACTCAGTTGGTGATGGGCAGGTCTGATGGTCGAATAAATGTGTCCTTGTTGAGAGGGGAGAGCGTCTTAGCAGAAGCCACTGCCACCCAAATCAGCAAACATGTCCTTGAAATAACCACTCTGTCTTTCGGGACGCCGGCAAAACCACGAACTAAGAAATAACATCATGCTGCTCTGTGCTGTTGGGATTACAAACGTGGTTACTCTACAGAACATTCCAAGAATGAGGGCTGGATATGAAGTAATCAGTCAGGTCAGTGTGCTATCAGAAAGACAGGGAGCAGAGGGCAGCGCCGGCAGACGCTCGCCAACGGGCGGCCGAAACAATCAACTCAGCCCTCAGAGGACTTCATGTGAACCTGAGCCCAAAGCAACAGCATGTGCGTCATAGCTCCTGTGGATTGCTGTGTCTCATCTACTTACCACTATTCTGCTTCTATTTATATTTCTTTTCTAAATTAATTTCATCCATCAGTAAACTCTGAATCAGTAGATCACTTCTTACTGTTCTACCAGCATATATTATGTTACCTTCATAAAAAAAAAACACAAAAACTTAGAGACATTTTCTCTGAATATGAGTGAGGAATGTATCCTGAGAAGCAGCACAAGGGCTGACTCTAAATATAGGAGCTATTTTGATTCTTTGATTTTTAAAGTTGTTACTTCATAAACTTCATTAATTGTAATTATTACCATACTATTTTTAAAAATTTATTTTATCTGATACAGAGAGAAAAAGAGAACCAGGGGGAGGGGGAGGGAGTGGGGCAGAGGTAAAGGGAGAAAAAGACTCCCCGCTGAGCAGGGAGCCCAATGTGGAGCTCCATCCCAGGACCCCGAGATCGTGACCTGAGTTAAAGGTAGACGCTTAACTGACTGAGCCACCCAGGTGCCCCCATGCTATATTTTTAAATCTTTTTTTTTTTTTAAGATTTTATTTATTTGACAGAGAGAAACAAGCCAGAGAGGGAACACAAGCAGGGGGAGTGAGAGAGGGAGAAGCAGGCTTCCTGCTGAGCAGGGAGCCCGATGTGGGACTCGATCCCGGGTCTCCGGGATCATGACCTGAGCCGAAGGCAGTCGCTCAACCAACTGAGCCACCCAGGCGCCCCTATATTTTTAAATCTTAATAACAGTTCAGTTATTACACAGTTGAAACACTCAGACTTCAGACAGCATTCTTTGATCTTCATAGGAGAAAGTCCAACATAGATAAAAATACTTATTATTTTCCAAAAACCACAATGCGAAAAATTCTGAATACATTGGAAAACAAAGAGAAGACTAGTCTTTATTCTCAAGAAAAGGAAACAATACAGTAGCAAGTGTACATTAAAATATATTACAGAGGACCTCTGAACTGCATATGCAAAAGCCACTAAATTATATTTTTTGAATAATTCAGAGCTTAAGTCTGTGTTCTTGCAACAATGGGCCTTCCCCTTTATGAAGTTTTTGCTTCTCAGTGGGATCTGCAATGCATTTCCTTTGTTGCCTTTTTTGTTGTTGTTGTTGTTTTTTAAAGATTTTATTTATTTGACAGAGAGAAACCCAGCCAGAGAGGGAACACAAGCAGGGGGAGTGAGAGAGGGAGAAGCATGCTTCCTGCCGAGCAGGGAGCCTGATGTGGGACTCGATCCCGGGTCTCCAGGATCATGACCTGAGCCGAAGGCAGTCGCTTAACCAACTGAGCCACCCAGGTGCCCCCTTTGTTGGCATTTCTTTATGCCATCTTGGTTAAGCTGTTTCCACGTTTCTGGAATAGCCACTACTAGGATGTTACTTTGATTGACTGCTGTTATCATTTTTGTTAATTCTCATTTGCTAATAGAAGCATAAGCATCTTTCCATCTGTGAAGATCTGATTTCCTAGGAAATTCAAGTGTGTAATTACCTAGCACATACTCAATCCTCTGTGATAGGTAAAGCTGCATTAACAAATAGGAAGCATTACCTTTCCCGCCTTGTCACCTTTGTGGCATTTAGATTTGTTTCCATTAATTCTCGGCCTATCTATGTGAGCCTTGTCAAGGTCTGACTCCACAGCTCATGCAGAACACCCAGGACTTGGTGAGCATGTTCATTTTAATATTTCTTTCCTACTTAATCTCTGTATTCTATATTTATGCTCCCTTGTGCAACTGGTAACATCACAAAACAATGAAAAACACTCCATTTTATATCAATAGGGCTTGATTTTAAAAAAATAAAAAAGGCTGTTAGCATATTAGTGAAAATTGTTAAATTACCAATTGGCATCTAAAAACTTAAAAAAAGCTATCTCAAATAAATTAGAGATGATACCTATTCAAATATAAGTGGTCTTAGAAATACAATCTGTGCCTCTTATTCCCCATATTTAAATTATAATAAACAATTTCATGTCAAGATAAAAATTCAATTAAGAATCTAAAAACTTTTCACACAGAGCTACATACTGTTTTCACTTTTGTTTAGGAACCCGCAGGGGCCCTGATCTAGATTTCAAAATCTCATGTTAACACTGATGTAGCAAGGTTTCCTCCTCACCTCCCCTCTATCACATTTGCCATTTCTTTTTTGTTTAAGTTTTATTTATTTATTTTATTTGAGAGAGAGAGAGAGAAAGAGAGAGAGAGAGTGCAAGCAGGGGGAGGGGCAGAGGGAGAGAGAGAGAGCCCCAAGCAGACTCACTGCTGAGCCCCATATGGGTCTGGATTTCAGGACCCCGCAGTCATGACCTGAGCCAAAATCAAGAGTCAGACGCTTAACCGACTGAGCCATCCAGGTACCCCTCATCTCTGCCATTTCTAACAAAGACTGGAAATATTTGAGTTCATCCTAGTCAGTTGCCCTTTCTCCCCTTCCTCACAGTTTCTAGTGTGGTAGCCATTGAGAGATATTCTCTACTTCCTCAGCCCCTCCTGCCGTCTGTGCCCATTTGCTCCTTTAAAACCCAGGCCGAACCTACTAAGTTTAAGTGCTCCTTAAAACCAGTGCATTACATAGATTATTTTCAAAAGCATCTTCTCATATTAGAGCAACAGGGAAAAAGTCCATGAGTTCCCTATTTGGGGGCACGACTCATGCCCATCACACTCTCAAGATCTGGTACAAAGAAACCAGGGAGTCTTCAAGATTGCCTCACCTACTTTTCCTGACTTCTTTACTCTAACCCCATCTTCACAAGGCTATTTATTTTGTACATTTCTTTCTCTCTCCCTCCAGCTTTATTAAAACATAATTGACATGTGACATTGTGTAAGCTTAAGGTGTACCTGTCGGTTTAATACACTTACACATTGCATAATGATCCGATATTGCTATTGCATCGTGTAATTACCACTTCTTTCCTGTGACTGGACCATTTCAGATGTACTCTCTTGGCAACTTTCAAGTCTGTAACACAGTTTTGTGAGCCCTAATCACCTAATCACTGAGCTCTCTATTCATCTTACAACAGGAAGTTTATAGCCTTTGACCAATACCTCCCCATTTCCCTTACCTTCCAGCTCCTGGTAACCCCTCGTCTACTCTTTATTTCTATGAGTTCTGCTTCTTAGGTTCCACACATCATTGCTACTATACTGCATTTGTCTTTCTCTGTCTGAGTTACTCCACTTTAGCATAATGCCCTCAAGGTCCATCCGTTTGTCCCAAATGGCAGGATTTCTCGTGGCCGGATAAGATTCCATAAGATCCATACATAACATTTCTCTCTGTGTCAACATGAGTGTTACGTTTAAATGTCTTTTTTCTATTTCAAAATAGATTCATTGAATTTTCAAGCTTTAGTTCACAAGATGCAGCTTCCTTATTTTATGCAATAATGAGGCCCGGATTGTGACCTCTCCAAAACACACTAATAGTACCTAGTTTCCTGACCCCTATTTAAAATGCTTTTCCCTGTACTTCTAGGTTCAAAGTTTCTGATGGTAGACAAGGCAGTGCTGGAACTCTTTTTTTTTATTATTTTTTTAAGATTTTATTTATTTATTTGACACAGAGAGAGAGAGAGAGAGAGAGAGATCATAAGTAGGCAGAGAGGTAGGCAGAGAGAGAGGAGGAAGCAGGCTCCCTGCTGAGCAGAGAGCCTGATGTGGGCCTCGATCCCAGGACCTTGAGATCATGACCTGAGCTGAAGGCAGAGGCTTTAACCCACTGAGCCACCTAGGCACCCAAGTGCTGGAACTCTTACATAGAATTAAACACAATATATCTAAAAACCTATTCTGTTTATTTAAAAAAATGCATACAGAGTAATGAGTACATTCAAAAGAATGCTCCTTTTTGAGATAGATACCTCAGAAGACAGTGTGGGATGTGGACCACTTCTAGTTCAGTGCTCTTTCCCTAAAGTAATGTTGGGAACAAGAGCAAAAAAAACAAAAAAAGAAAACAAAACAAAAACCCAAAAACAAAAACTTGCCAAAATGTCATTTAATTACACTGTGGTTAACTAATAATGCTGCTCCTCAAACCTGCTTTTGTTTCTGTGTACATGCATGTGTAAAAAGGGAGAGAGAGCGCTTGGAGGTGAGGACGAAAGGGAGGTGGGAGAGAGATGGGACGAGATCAACAATATTATAAGAGCAGTTTTTGACTCTGTTGCTCTAAGCACTTTACCTGCGTGGACTCATTTAGCGTCATAAAAATCTCATTCGGTAGGTATTATCATTATACTCATTTAACTGATGAGGAAACAGGCACAGGGAGCTAAATAACTTGTCCAAGATCACAAGCAGTGAGGGTTAGCATCAAATCAGTCTTAGATATTTGACTCCACAGCTTGTGCTCTTAATTGCCATGATACTACATATATACACACTACTTTTATATATTAAAGTATATTGAATAGTCTTTGTGCTTACTTTGTATTTAAGCATTAGGTATGTCACAGCACAAGATACAGGTGTTGATCTCAATGGATTGGAGTCAACAGATGAGGAATCCAGTAATTTTAATCCAGTTTCCTAGGGATTTTCTAGCTGAGAGTGAATGAACACAGGGCTGGTGGTGGGGTGAGGAGGGAAGTCTTCCACATCAAGGCTTAACTTTGAAGATGGAGTAGCAGTGTGGTGACCAAGTGGAGGCAGAAGGCATTCCACACTCGGCAAGAATATAGTTTGAAAGGTCAGAGATGGAACACAGCATGGTCTTTTTAATGGCCTACAAATTATTCAGATGACTGAATTTGCACAGGATCACTTCATGTCTTGGTCCATAAGCAAAGAACAAAAAGTAAATAAACTGTAGGCCTCTAGAGAGTAGCCCCTCTGTTCCTGTCTTAGTCGCCTTAGAGGTGATAACTAATGACTTAACTCATGATTTGATTAAATGATCTTTATCTTTAGATTTATCCTACATGTATGTGCATGTATTTATATTATATTGGAAGGATATCAAGGTCAAAGACTCTGTAGTGTGTGTGTTTACTTGCTTTGTTTCAGAACAATTAAGATAAGACTTAGTTCTTGAGTCACTGTATAAACTTGTCCACACTCATTCTCTAACTGAAAGGACTATACATTTCTTTACATAGAATTCGAACATCTTAATTTTGCAAATCTGTTAGATTTGTACCAAAAAGTATGAGCAAGTAGTTCATAAGCCCAGTGGAACTCTTTGGCTATCTAAACACACCTGAAGGATGAGATACATTATTGTCAGAATCAGGTGGAATGATTCTCAGACTGCTTTAAGTCAAGTACAAGGTAAGGGGGGCTCAAATTTAAAAGTCAGCATTCAGTCCCTTGCCTTTTATTTCCCCCCATGTCATGTGGGGATGAATTCCACCATAAATTCCAATGAGATAATATTTTGAATGAATTAAATACCTGAAAGAACTATTTCAGTGCAAAGTGATTATGGAGAGGGAAACACTACTGAAAATGTGGATTAACTAAAATGCTAAAAACAAAACAAAAATAAAAAACACTCCTTTGCAGCAGTTAAAAGGTAGTCTTAGTAATAAAGTCTCCTGGTTACTATAAAGTTATTAGTACATGTAAAAATGATAGTGGAAAGAAATAAGAATGTGAAAATAATTCAATTCCACAAACACGGATTACTGTCCATTACAGTGATGATAATGATGTTAGAATGACCTAACCTCCCATATTATGGAAAACCCGTCTCTAGATTCTATAACATTATATAAATTACCTTATCTAATTTGTAGAACAATCTTATGAAATTTTTTTTAAGATTTTTATTTATTTGACAGAGAGAGAGAGATTACAAGTAGGCAGAGAGGCAGGCAGAGAGAGACAGGAGGAAGCAGGCTCCTCACCGAGCAGAGAGCCCGATGCGGGCCCCTCGATTCCAGGACCCTGAGATCATGACCTAAGCCGAAGGCAGAGGCTGCAACCCACTGAGCCACCCAGGTGCCCGAAATTTTTTTTTTTAGTTGAGATAACTGGAGCCTTGAGAAGATAATTTGCCAAAGTCTTGCTAGTGATTGTAATGAGAATTAAACTCAGGTCTATTTGACCTCAGAGCTAAAGCCAGGCTCTCAAGAGCAGTTTAGAGTAGGAATTCTTAGGGGAAGAGTAGAACCTTATACAGAAGGAAAAAAAAAAGTGTATGGTTGCAGCCATATTCCAAGAGATGACATTTCTCTGGGCACCTATTTTGGGAGCATGTGGTGGCAGACTTTCTAATGGAGATGGCAGTGGAAGAAGCTAGTCCAAGTGATAGCTACCACTATTGAACTTTCCCAGCTGACTTCTGACTCATGTACCCTGGTCTGTATTTAATTATCACAGTATGCTGCCTAATTTTGTAATAATATATTATTATTGGTGATTAGCTTCATGTATGTTTCCTCCAACATAATGTGCATGCATTGAGAACAGAAACCAAGTCTGTCTTGTTCACCACTGTATCCCCAGCACTTTGTTAACTGCAGTCTGACAGTAATTGATTAATACGTATTTTTGAATAAATAATGAGTGAAGGAATGAATACATGCTTAATCACTATACTGCCAGCTATTGTACTAAGTGTCAGAATTTATAGATGTATGACAGTGCTGCCATCTGAAGAGCTTCCAGCCTGGTGGAGAGATAACCATGCAATAAATGTGATATAGTATGGGAAGGGCAACAAAATATATATGCAAGTTATAGAAACATCAGGAAGGAGGAAATGATAGACAAGTAAAATGGAAGGGTAGAGACAAAGATGCAAAGAATTATTTAGATCCTATTCTGATTCTACTCCTCTCTATCAGGAGAAAACCTTCAAACCAGAAACAGAAGAGATATGTTGGTAAGGATTTAACATAGGAAAAAGATGTGGGGAGACAGTGAGATAGTACTTGTCTGTTTTATGTAAGAATTCTAAGGTCCAGGCCATTCACACTCTCCAGCAATGAAAAAGCTTGAAGCTATGGTTGCTCAGGCTAATATGTGTGAAGCACTATGGGGAAAGGAATCAAAAGATGTTAGCTAATTCTAGGTAATACTCTAGAAAGGATTATTTAAAAAGATAGTCTCTGTACATTTGAAGAAAGAGAGCAGTGACTACTGGAGTTATGTCTGAGTTCACTAAAGAGAGAATGTCCATTTGTCAAATTAAACTCTGTGCAGAACTTCAAACTATAAAATAGATAAAAGCAGGAGTAAGGTATAGAGCCCTGACCTCATGGAACATAACGAGAAAACCACTGATCTAATCCTGTGATTCTCAGACAAAATTTTTCATGTTCTTTACATAGAAGGGCAAAATGCGAACATTATAAGAGTATGGTTGGATACATGAATGTTTAGTTATTTGAACAGTTGAAAATGTCTTGAATAATAGGGACTTACAGGGATGCTTAGTTCTTTCACACCAGTGGTGAGGCTGGGAAGAAGGGTGTGGCACATACACCAAGTCTCATTGAAGATCACTGTGGGATGATGAAAGGGAAAGTCCCCCTTTCCTCTTAAGGATCACTGCTCTGAGAGGATACCCTGAACTTGACTTCTCTTGTTAAATACAATTTTTAAATCAAATCTTGGGTGAAGACTAAGGGATGGGTTTATCACGTTTGAGGATGACAAGGTCAGGTTTATTTGAATTAAAGAACAGACTTTATTGATCATTTGCTGTGTGTCCTGCCCAGCACTAAAGAGGATTCTTGCCTGGAGATGTATGAAGTCTTAATTTATATGACAATGCTGACCTGATTTACCTGGGCTTTGTTTGTTTGCTTGCTTTTTGTTGTTGCTCTTTTACTTACTTCTACTTAACTTATTTAATATGAATGAGCAAAATGATCAAGGTCAAAAAAAACTATTGTATTTTTAGTGTATACTCAGGGATAGAGCATCCACAACTTGTGAGGGGATAACATAACACATTCCCATATATTGGAAAGAATCCCTCTGAAGTACAATATCCAGATCAAATACCATATTTTGAGGTAGACATTAACTAACAACAGTATATCCAGGGGAATGAAAATCATGCCTTAGGAGGATTAATGGGAAGAACTAAGGATGTCTAATTCTACAGAAAGAAACACATGGAGCCCACATAACCCAGTTGTCAAATATTGGCATATCCATCACCATTGTCTTCAAACACTTGGAGTTTGAAGAACAGGGGCAGGATTTGTTCTGTGTGCCTACAGGGCAGAATTAGGGTCAAAAGATATAATTAGATGGCAACATTCTGGTCAACGTAAAGAAGAACTCTCTAACAATTAGAGCTGGATAAATAGAATTGGCACTCTCAAAAAGCAATGTGCTCTGGGTCATCAAAGATGTGCAGTAAATGGCTTTGTATTGGATGTGGTTTTGTGCAATGAGTGGACAGACAGCCTGGTCACTAACTCTCTGGCAAAATAAAGAAAAATATTCATATTCTTTTGCTATTCAGTCAAATCTTATAGTATAACTCTTCTGTTCACTAGTTGCTAATTGTAGGTGGCAAATTGGAACCAATTTAATTATACCCTCAAAGAACCAGGCAGATTTGCTTGTTTTATCAACCTGCAAGAATTTTAACAACCTGAATTTATAATGTATCTGTGGCTTACGTACCACCATCAAAGTCACCACAAAGGATGATATCAACATATAACTCATAAAAATTTCATACATTCTGTTATCCTCCCTCTGGTTTAGACCAGCATTGCTTCTTTTAGTGGTGGCTGTTAAGCCAAATGAATCCAACAGTGTGCCAGTAAATATTTAACAATGGTGTCTCTGAAAAAAAAAAAAAGAAGTTCTAATATGTTGTGTTTGTCAAGTTCTGTGATGTAAATAGTTTCATCATGGCTGATTTCAAGCTACCATTTGAAGATATATGCACAATACACCTTAGTGAGCAACTTTTATGAGTCAGCTTTAGCACAGCACTCGCACTCCATAGTTTATCAGGAGAATCAATTCAGTCGACTTCTCCTAAACTAGAGGATCAATGTAGATTGCATAGGAAGAATGTAAATATTTGATTATATATGTTTAATTGTTCCATTATAATTAAAATACCAGCAATATTTTGAAAGAACATATTCTTAACTGTATTGCATTTTCCCAGGGCTGAAGCCCGGTCTCTCAGTTTCCATCACTATGGTTAGATGTGTTTTCCCTGTGCTTGTCAAAATAGGCTGCGTAAGATGTCATGATAGGTATTTGGCAAATATCAAAGTTTTTTATTTGGTGTTGGAGCAGGACTCCATTTAAGGATACTTTCTGTAAGGACTTGTACTAACTATGCTCTTGAGAAATCTCTCTAGAGTCTAACAGAGAAATTCTGTAGGAATACATGGAGTTAAAAAATATCATGACCACCAGACTCTGACCCATCTAAGAAAGAACTATAGTATGACAAAATAGTTAAAGACACATCCAAAAATTTGGAAACTCTAGATTAGAGATAATAGCCTGTGTCAACCATCTCTCACAAGCCCTCAATCCTTTATATCTTCTAGAGCATTTGAGATATTCACCTAGAGGTTTGTAAATCACAAGACTGTCAAAGGCATATAAGGAACAGTACTGGAGGTGATGGTGGAGAATTCTGTCACATGGGTGAGACACTAAGTGAATAAAGCATGATCATAAACATAAGATTTCGGGTGAAGAAAACTTAGAGATTTTTTTAAAGGTTGATCATTAAAGAAAGAGTTACCACCTGGCAACTCTTGTTTTATGAAGAAAGAGAGCAAACAACCAAGCATCACTCAAGAAACACATACATGACTAAAAAATTGGGAAACCTATATAACTCTGGGAAGTAATTGGAAATGGAACCAGAGTGGAGACAGACCCTTGCTCTCAGAAAGGAGAAAAAGAACAATCAAAGTTGAAAAAAAACATTGAGATGGAGAGCCAGTCAAAGCTGTGAAAGCTAAATTAAATTTCCTAGAACAAGGTAGTAGAATCCAGTAAAATATAACCCAGAGGCAACTGGAATGCCAAGGCTCTTTCGAACATAAATGGCTGCCTAATGCATTTTACAGATATATGTGAAATGGGAATAAAGGCTAATGTAATTGTTCAACAGTGTGGTACAGATGATGAAATCTAAGCACTTAATTTGGAAAAGAGTATAGTATTAAGATGACTGCCTTGATTACTGTGAAGAGTATGACATGTTTGAACGGGCTTGACAGGGAAAACGGACTATTCTCTGTAATTCAGAAATCTAAAGGCAGTTATTTCTTCTAGGAACAAGCATTTTATTCATTTACCTTCTTCTATTGATTGTTTTTTGACAAAGTTTGGACCACTGACACCACCAACAAAAAAGACACTTAAATCTCCAATAGAATTGGACTTGTTCTACACATCTAATTATATATATTATTTCCTAATGACTCTACCACATAATTTGACTAAGAGATGGATTACTCAATAAGAAACAATTCTACAGTGAGAAACTAAATTCCTATTCTTATTTTGTTTGGAAAATATTTATCACAAAGTAACATCAAGAAGACGGTAGTGTGTACGTTTCTGTTTACTAATCTTTCACTAGGAAGGCCCCATCAGAAGGGGTGCCATTGCATAAGCGGGTTCTCTATTTGGAACCTAGAGAGAAACACCCTGGAATGACTTGGAGACACAGTGGAAAGAGAAACTTCTAGGCTGTTTGTTCTCAAATAGGGAAAAGGAAACTACTCAGTTCCATGTCCAGTCAGTTACCCACGGTGTTGTATCTGGTCTCCGTGGGGAGGGCTTTGAAAAGTGCCTTACTAGATGCTACCTTCTATCTCCTTACTCAATAGATAGTCACTGCCACTCATAGAGGACCACCTCCAGTCAAAGCCAGAATGTAACACTCCTTGCTTTCCTCTTTTGACCCCTCTCTGTGCCAGTGACCTTCTTGTTGCCCCAGTCAAACTAAGAGAATCAAGTTAACCACAATTGTTTCATTACTTACTCCAGAGATACTAATATTTCAAGACAAATGTTAGATTAAAAGTGAAATTTCAAGTGTCCGAGTGATTAGTTTTGGATAGCTAATGTTTTGGATAGCTAATTTAATGTTTTGGATAGCTAAACCTTACACAAGTATAGTCAATGATATTTTAAGAATCATAAAAGTTAATATACTAGAGGAATTACAATTAAAATGTATAACTCTGTCTTCATTCTGCATTCTCAGATTTTTTTTTTTTTTTAGCAAACTTGTCCACATTGCTATGATTCTTTAATTAGGTTCATGTGATATGTTTCTGAGTTTCTAAATATTTTCAGTACAGAGAGGCTAAGATCAGATCACCTTAGAATCCCATTATCTTTTTGCTTGGTATTCATTTGAAAGGAGAAATGATATCCCAATGTCTTCTGTTTATATCTTCACCAAAATGGAAAGTTGCATGTTATCACTTATCAATGATAAACATGCAACCCACTCAAATGACTGCCTCTCCAACTTCCAACACTAAGCACAATAAAAAAAAAAGAGAGATGAATCAGTAGAAGAATGCTTTTTTTTGCTTCTTTTCTTCTTCAGCTTATTAAAGAAAAAGCATGAAAGTAGCTGCATACAAATTATAGTATCAGAACATATTACTGCCTCATATGGAAGGTTCTGGTAGGTACGTGACTCTTCCTAACATTCATCACATGTACAATGTGCCTCAAAGTTCACCACAATCAATCTTTTGGTTCTCAGATAGAATTATAGTCTCCCAGCTGTTAAAAACCACTGCACACGGTACCAAACCCCAGAAAGGTATGACTCCCTATAGGTACAGAGATTGTCTTTCCCAATGCCTCAAAGGAATAATCAATTAATTTTAGAATAATAAGTAACAAGATAATATAATCAGTTTTCTATTGAGGGAGTCAGTGTTTAACATCATTGTGCTTCTTTTTCTTCAGCACACATGGTCTCATAATTTACCTATCCCACTGGGTCTTTGTTAAGATTAAATTGAATAAAGTTTACAGAAAGCCTGGAAAATAAAAATCACTTAATGAATGGCAGCCATTACTACTGTTTTGCCAATATTTGAGTTTGGAGAATGACTTTGTTTTTGGAGTAGGGCATAGAGTTGGTTTGCAGTGGATTAAAAAGGCAGAGAATGGATTTCAGAAGCAAATCTAAGAATTATTATTAAATTGGGTGATATTCAAAGCAATCATGAAAAACAATAATAATAGTGGATTGTTCCCAAAAAAATTTATGAGACTTCCAATAAAATTTGTCAAAAATATCACCAAAGGAAATATGAGACATGCTCTAGGTTAGGTTGTTCCTAGCTTAATTTAAGCAACTGCCTTCTTATACAGTGAGGAAAAGGTCAGATACATAAATTGCAAAATACATAAAAACAAGGTGTTTCAAAACACATAGCACAACTCAGCTGCCTGATTTTATACTGGGATCTAAAGTCATAAGTAAAACATGTGTGCTTATTGGTGCTTCAGCTATTTAATAAGAGGCTCCTTATGTTAGGTATCTTGGATTACCTAAACAACATTTCCTTTGTTGTTAACAAATGATAGGAGAGCATTTCCTATATATTGAGAGGCTTATGGATCAGTACATATGTAAAGGTTGTCTTTGGTTAATGAAAGACATCTTCTGAGCTGTGTTTCTCTCCACTTAATCTCTAGAGTGGCCTGGACACCTCCTTGACATCTCTTTAGTGACTCAAAAGCCTCTCCAAAATCAGTTATGTCCCCCAAATAATCTCTTTATCTATCCCTTCCCTTCCAATCCCAGCCCTAACCTGTTCCTCTTATCGGATTCCTTGCCATATCATCTTCATAGAGAAAAGCACTATTACCCACAACCTGTGCAATTTTGTAAGCCAGAAATTTAAGAGTCATTCTTAACCATACCCTTCTTACCTTTCAAATCCAGCTTGTCCTCAGGAACTGTTGATTTTACTTCCTAAACTTCTCCCTCTGTCCATTTCTCTTCATCTCCCCTACCATCGGCCATCTAACTTCCCATCACCTTTCTCCTGGACTACCGGGATAGCTTCTTAACTGGTCTAACCTTGTATGGTCCCCCAGCAGCATGGCAGCCCTCACCCCCAAATCATCCTCACATCATAGCATGAACCCAATCACATTATTCTACCACCCTGACCCCATGCTCAGAACTCTTAGATGACTTCTGATGTTCTTAGGATGAAGAGAAAAAAAAAAAAAAAAAGCCTTAACATGACCTACAAAGCCCTGTCCTGCCTCCTTCATGTATAATCTATTTCACGAATAACCTATTCTTTTTGTCTCTGCTCCAGCCACCTTAGCCCTGTGTGTTCACTGTGCTTCCTCCAGCACAAGGCACTTCTGGCTCTTCCTGCTGCCTGAGCCCCTCTGCCAACCCTTTGGCTTAGTTAGCTGTTCAGATTTCAGCTTAGTCGTCACTTCCTTAAGGAAACCCCCCTGGACCTCTGGATCATACCAATTCTGTGTTACATACTTTCATAGCCCCTTTTATCTCTCCTTTATAGCACTGAGTGAAGCTATGATTTGCTTTTGTCTACATGATTGATATTTTTCTTTCTTACTACTAAGAAAGTTCCAGGAGAAGCCTGGAACCACATCTATTTTTGATACCATTTGGCCCAGCCCAAGCATGGGGTCTTTCACCTGGTGGTAATTGAATAACAAATATTTATTGACTGAATAAATAAATGGTGTCAGATTTAATATATTGCTTTCAGAGAAGACACTTTACTGTTTTTGTTTAAAAGGAAAAAGAAAAAAGCCTTAGCAGGCAGTCTATTGTGTAAAATGTCCCATTTGGGTTTATGAATACAAATACGAAAATGGTTAATTCAACCAAAGCCAAATAAGGATATGAAGTTTTACAAAACGTGAGTTCTTAATGCTTTTTACTTTAGTTTTACTTTTTTTATTTTTTAAAGATTTTATTAATTTATTTGACAGAGAGAAACACAGCCAGAGAGGGAACACAAGCAGGGGGAGTGAGAGAGGGAGATGCAGGCTTCCTGTTGAGCAGGGAGCCCAATGCTGGGTTCGATCCCGGGTCTCTGGGATCATGACCTGAGCTGAAGGCTGATGTTTAAAGCCTGAGCCACTCAGGCCCCCTTACCTTTAGTTTTAAAGAGTTCAGCTTTTCCTCCCTGAGGTGTTCTCTCAGCATCTCCCGGTGGAGCCTCTCTTGTTCTCTTGCAAATTCACCAAGAGTGTACTGGCGCACGCTGTTATGGCGGCTGGACATGCCCAGCGTGCTGCCCCCTTGACTGGGCACACTCGTGAAGCCTTGCCTCCTGGTGAAGTAGTACACGGTGACACAACTAAAATGTACATTCTTTGTCCTTAGCCGCTTCTCTCTCTTGAGGATGGAGGAAGCTGCAAGAGAAAGGAACAATTCAGTTGAACATCCAGGGCAGCAGTTTTCAGATGAGGTGAAGAATTAGACAGTGCCATTGGATGATATTGAGTCTACGGTCAACCCTTTTTGGCTCGGAGACACTAAAAACATTCTGAGAGCTGGCGTAGATTTCTATTTCCTTTCTTAAATTTTCTTCTAGCTGTAGTGGAGTAGACTTTTAAGTCTTCTATAATGGCTGTCTAAGCAAACTTTCAGGAAAGTTGCCAGTAGTCTATGAGTCAGTGGCAGAATTTAATTTTATTTCCCCCAACGTCTTAAGTTTGGGTTTTATGGTTTTCACATGAGTTGCATCATACTCTAATCAGAAAAGACACACTACAGACTCTTATATTCTGGATCTAATTTGATATCGAGGACACTTGGCATAGAAAAATGTCTATTTACGAATTTTAGAAAATTTCAAAAAGCCACAAAAACTCACAAAAAAGGCTCAGTGGCACTATTGAGACATTTTTACAAGCTAAATCTAACAAAGCTTTCATTTGATAAGAACCACACTTAAATAGCATTACAGACCATGGGATTTTAATACAAGTATACACTGAGACAATTGAAGATGGTCATGAAATATCTCAGAACACTTATTATTTAGTTACAGGGACACCAAGATGCATTGACCATCATGGAAGTCTGAGATACATGCTATAGTTGAGGAAAAGAGAGTCACACATTATAAATATGACCTTTTTGGAGTTGGAAGACATGCTAAATATCATCTAACCCAGTCCTTCTATTTTATAAAGTGGCTCAGACTTACAGAATTACAGAATTTGAGTTTTTTTTCAGGGCAGGTAGTTACTAACAAAACTTAACTTAAACATAAAGGCCCCCCTATCCTGTGCCGTATTATATGATGTTTCTCCACCCGGGAGGGAAAAGTACACTGAACTGAGGAGAAAAATATAGAATCATGCTCTTACAGGTCATTTCCCACGCCGTCCACCCACCAATATGTTGAAGTTTTAACCTTCAATACCGCATGATGTAACCTTATTAGGGAATTTATAAAGGTGATCAAGTTAAGATGAGGTCATTAGGGTGGGTGTCAATCCAGTACAACTGGTGTCCATATAAAAAGGGAGAATGTAAACACACATGCACGGAGGGATAATGTAAAGAGACAAAGGGAGAAGTCCATGTGAAGACGGATATAGAGACTGGGAGTGTGCTGTGAAAAGCTAAGGGATGCTGAGGGCCCCCAGAAATGGAAATGCCTGGAAAGTGACAGCTTTCTGAGAGAACATGGTTCTGCTAATATGTTGATTTCAATCTAGTCTCTAGAACTGTGGGATAAGAAATCTTTGTCCTGCTAAGCCACTGACTTAGTGGTACTTTGTTTCTAAACGAATATGCATGTTCAAGTAGAAAATTAGAAACAATAAATTGAGCAAAAATCCTTGGACAGCAACAAGTAATATAAGCTAATATTTATGGAATGCTTCCCAAGTGCTATACTGTGCAAAGAATTTTACATGAATTATCTCATTTTATCCTTACATCTCCTTGGGTTGGTGTTATCCATGTTTCCATTTGAGGAAACCAAGCCACCAAAGGTTAAATGACATCATCAAAGTCATGTAACCAGTAGTGAAACTGGGATTCATTATTCCACGGTCCAGGCTCTAAACCACCGTGCCACAGAGAGAGCTAAAGCCACCCTAAGGGAGTTAGACAAGGCTGAGAGTTGGTGTTATATTACTGAGGGTAGATGTCACCTGCTGCTGCCTTCAAAGAGGATTTTGATTTAGAAGGCTGCATAACCATTGAAAGAAAAGGGACTACAATATCTCTTTGAATTTATATAAGAATCTTCTTCCAAAGAGGTTCAAGTTCCTTTGCCTCATACCCCACCCCCTCACCTCACGAAGCATTCCAACCAAAAACAGAGAGGCTGCTATGACTCGTCATCTCATTGCATGAACTGGTTTATTCAGTACCTATAAACCAAGAGCCAACTGTGTGCCAGGCACTTTACAGATGACTGTATATACTGGTGAAAAAGCCAGATGGTGATTCCTGCCCTTGTGGAGCTTCCATTTCTAGTGATGAGAAACACAGACAGAATAGACAGACTCAGAAGTTTACAGAGTTGAGAGAAATATGACATTTGGGCAAGAATTTCATTTCCCCAACTTCTCTTCTCTACGGTTTCACTGCTCCAGAGGTGAATGCCAGAAAGCAAAGGCTTTCAAACGTGCACACAATTCTCCCATTTTATTTATGTATACGTTCACTGCCCCTACTTGTACTCCTGGCAGCAGAGACAATTTTCAACTTCGATTTAAAAGCTCTGAACTGCTTCATAACAGTAGGTGTAAATCATCTCAAAACAGGGAAGAGGGAAGAATTTGTCAAAATGTAAAAGATTACCATCGAAAGAAAAACTCAACAACCTTCCTAGTGATCTGTGCCCCATCTGACAGCCTCATCCGTCACTGCCTTACGGCAGGGGAGAACCTCTGCCTTTTTTGGGGTAATAACCTTCAACCTTTCTCACTCTTGATATCATAAAATGATGCCCTTAAGAAATTACCTTTCAAGGCCATGACTTTACAGATTAAAAAAAGATTTTAATGAACTCATTTAAAATAATTATTATAAACATCTCTCATGCCCTCATTACTTTTTTTTTTTTTTAGATAATTCATGGTAGTCTAGACAAATTTTCTTTTAAACATTTATTTAGATTTGTACTTTTTGATTATAAGAACTCTTCAATCTTCTGGATGAATCTATTATGATATGAATTTCGAAAAAGCCAGATTACCTTTTCCCAAAAGACAGAGTTTAGAGACAGTTTTCTAAGGCTTTGAGGATAATGAGAGTGGCAGACTGTAGAGTCCCTTCCCCTGGGCTCTTGGCATTGCCAACATGGTCAAAGTGTGTCAGGATTGGATTGGTGTCAGTTCCTATCCACCAGGGTTTGTATTTCAAACCTGTGCTTATCCTTGACCTACCTAGAATTTGCATATTATAAATAGCACCGTAAAAACAATGACTGAAATGCCTATGGAATATATTTAAAAAGAAGCTTTTGTAATACTATAAGATCAGCCTTGTGGGAGATATTTTAAATGTGGCTTTTCTGAATATAGGAGCCACCCACGTCTGTCTTCTGATGACTGAATTGGAGCACTAGAATGGGCCTTTATGGACTATCTCCTGCCTCCAGGCCCCAATTTGACTAACATCACAAAATGAAATCATAAAAAAGAGTCTGTGTTCTTCAAGCCTGGGAAAAACAGGCCAAATTCACTCAGCACATCTGCCTTAGGAAATCCGAAATCTCCCTCATCTGCCTACCTAGTAATTTGTGCCATTTGCAGAGGGATTGAACTCTACTTTGTGTCTTTACAGAGTTCAGAACTTACTTTACCACTGTGAGGTCAAGAGCAAGTCGAAAAAAGATGAAGGTGTCTTTCACTACTTCTTTGAAAAATAATTAGTCTATTTTCATACATGATACTGATTTTTTGTTGTCTTTCATCCCAGTTTCTTTTATCCTATTCACCATTACCACCCTGAAATGGAAGTGTCTAAGTGCAAAAGTACTATATATACTGACCAGGACACAGCTCCTGAGAACACCATTATGGTTCCCATCAGGGTACACTGATGTTACTGCAAAACGATCACATGTTATGACGATAATATCAATCTTGCTAAACTAAAGGAATAAAGAGCACAGAGTAACTGATGTTAGTTATCTGCAGAATATAGCCTTCTTAAAATAATGCTTTAGAAGTGAATGGAGAAGAGAATTGAGAAATTGCTTAATTCACAATGCCAGGATAAGAATGTAGTGGAAAAAATAAAATAATCATAAATTATATAAAAAGTTCATGAACAGAGTGGGTTAGAAATGGAAACCAAAACTTAAAGTTGGGTGTGTGTTTCTGGGATCCTCCTGGGAAGCCAATGCTTTGATGAGACAATCAAATTAAGCTCTCAGAAAATTCATTTGACTCGGCTCCACTTCCACACTCATAAACCAACTTGTTCATACAAACTGGAATCCATTCTCAGATCAACAAGACTATTCAGTTGACTCATTCGTTTTCTCTCTTACTGAAAATAATCAAATTGTTTCAGATGTATAAGTCAGTCTTTTCTGAATGTGGTTAGTATGTGTCACTCCACCCGAGATTGCCCTCTCTGCATGCAAGAGACCATCCTGTCTCTGAGCCTGGAACATTGAAGACCAGATGAGGCCACCATAGTGCAGCCTCAGGAACTAATAATGCTTGAGCAGCAAGCCACTGACCCTCTCAAGGCACTTGTTCTTTTTACTGTCAACAACTATCAGCAAAGCACTGGCGTAGCCTGAAGAGCAGAAAGCAGTAAACAGAGCTATTTTTTGGCACTAAATTTGGTACATCGAGGCTGAGATTTTGTGGCCCAGTCTGATGTTGAACAAGGGGGCAAATTATGGAAAATATTTATTCTACGATGTGGGTCTAAAGTCAGTAATAAACTTCTCTCACCTATGCATTATACTCAAAAAGGAGAATGCCAGATGATTTGTAAGTCTGCATTTTGAGTTTATTTTTCATTTATTTGGGGGGAATTTGGTCTAAGCAAAATGAGATTTCTGAAATTAACTTGTTTATCTAGTAAATCCTGGGCCATAAAAACTCTTGTTTTTAAAAACATACACACCGGGGCGCCTGGGTGGCTCAGTTGGTTGAGCGACTGCCTTTTTTTGTCTCAGGTCATGATCCCGGAGACCCGGGATTGAGCCCCACATCGGGCTTCCTGCTCGGCAGCAAGCCTGCTTCTCCCTCCCTCATTCCCCCTGCTTGTGTTCCCTCTCTGGCTGTGTTTCTCTCTGTCAAGTAAATAAAATCTTTAAAAAAACACACACACGCACAAAAAAACCCAAAAAACCATACACACCAAATTAATCAGGGGCTCTGGAAGTGTGCATACTGCTTCTTACCTTTTGAAGAACCAATCAAATCAAACCAGTTATGAAGTCATGAAGTCTAGCTTACAAACAGAAAATCCAGTTTCACCAGAAAATATTTTGTATAAAAATTAGCCTCATAGCTCAGATGTTACATCAATTTCCAATGGTTAAAGTTATTGAGGTTAAAACAAAATACATCCCTAATCTTTAAAACTGACTTCTACAAATGGCCTGCGATCATATTCTCGTGTCTTCTCCAGCTTGACAATGATCAGCCAGGTTGGCCCCTCTTGATTAAGTGGCAACCACACGGTCTCAAATCCTAACCACAAGAGTGAAAATGGATTCAGCAACCAAGAAATGTAGGAGGAGTCTCTTCGAAAATGAGGCCCAGTTTGCTATTAAAAGCAACCCTTCCTAGTTCTAATTCTCTCCTTTTATTCTTTTAAGTTACATCTTAAGTTTCTTGAACATACTTGCCTCAGTCATGTCTTTCATTATTTTGCTCAAGTAAAGTATTTAGGGCCGTAGTAAATCATTCAAGTGGGACAAACTCCACAAGACTGATAATAAGGAACTATCTTGGAGCATGAGTGAATGAGAGGCAACACAAAAATAAAGACTAATTGGGGATCTTTTCTTTCTGACCATGAAGAAAATCCAAACTACCTTAAGTGTGAAATGTAAAGTGATCTATTATCCATGGCTAAATCAATGTTACTTTATTGTGTACTCAGTGTGTTGTCTTATACTTAGTATGAAGGGTATCAAATGCATACACACAGTCACAAACGAAAGAAAGAGAATCTTGCCAGCAACTGTGGACAGGCAATACTGGGGTCTACCCAATATTTTAGAATCAAAGTGCTTTGCATTTCCAAAAAAGTAATCAGAACTGAGACAGAATCAATAAACGCAAGAAAACATTAGAATCCTCCAAAGAGATGGCAAAGCAGGGTTCCCTCACTCTTGTATTACTGCCCCTTTACTCTGAAATAGCATTCAAAAATAAAAATCAAGGAAAAATAGCTCCCACTTACAGGGATGCTCATGATGGCAAATCCAAGTTTGTATTTGGCTCCCTGTAGTGTGAATGATAGCTCCAAATGCTTTTAAAATTGTAGCACATCTCTCTCCCGAGGCTCTAAATGTCACTCTTCTCCCATCTTCAACCAACCAACAACTCATGTGCTGGTGAAGGGGCAAACAGACTTGCATCACATAAAATATGATAAACATACATATGAAGCAGTCATCATTCTGATTTCAGTCTTTTTGTAGAGGAGGAATAGTTTTATAATTCTTAGGCAAGATTAGGTCATTTAATCATTTAGCTACACGCATTTTCCATTCCAATATTAAGTTGAAAATATTCACAATGGATTGCCCTCAAGGCTAATCACGTCTTTTGTGAATTGCAGCTTCTAAGTGAAAAAATTCAAGATGACACCTTTTGTTTAAGTCACCAGCTTGCAGAAACAAAACAAAATAAAAACCTTCTCATCTAAGACTGTGTGAAGTAAGTATTCTATCAAGATACGTCCAGATACTGCACATGCCATTAAACAACAACAACAACAAAAAATCAGCAAAAATAGAAATAATATAAAAGATGACCCTTGAGGCTGAATGACTAAAGCTTTGTTTTGGATCATGAACATGCACGTCACGTCGTCATCCATTCAGTCTGTCGGCTTCGGCCGCACAAGCAAGCGATAGAAATGCACAGAGGGGACGAGCTCTCTCCTGAGCCTCTCCAGACAGCTCCAACCCACGTCGCTCAGACACTGCAAGCTGGATTTGACATTATAGGGGTGCCTTAGTAGCATAATCTATTTGCAATTCTCAGCTTAGAAAAAAAAATAAGATTTGCCACCCAAGATTTTGATGCGACCTCAGAAAGCTGCATCAAAAGATTAAGTCTAGGTATAAACTTTGACCTCCCAGCTTTGATGTCATAAATAATTAAAATGTTTAATTCACAAAGAATGATCATTTTTTAGACCTAGCTATTTTTCATGCACACATTTCTATTTTATTAAAGATGTCCCCTGCACTTTCCCCTTAATTCTTGGAAATTAAAAAAAAGAGGGGTGAGGAATCATTTGTTCTCATACATTTTAGGATAGAAGGAATAAATGCTATAATTTAAAGTCATAAAATTGAAAGTGAAAAATTGGAGTATCAAAAATTTTTTTTAAAAATCATCTTCTCTTTTATGAGAAAATCTTAATATATAATTGAATTAACATTGGCCCTCGTCCCCCTTGAATTAATTTGACGTTCTACTACAAATGTGCTATGACCTCAGAGGGCCCTAGCCATCCCCAGAAAATGTGACTGATATTGGGGATGGTAAATTGCCAAACTAAAAAAAATTCAAATCAAACAATAGATGAAATAATACTACTAACTGAAAGATCTACTGATTTACCCTTTTTATCAATTCACCCATAAATTCACAGTTAGACTAGTATCATAAATTTTGTTGTTTGATGTGCAGTCTTCCTTCTGGTTCCATTTTGTCTTTATGTAAAACATCACTTAAATAAAATTTATAAGTTCAAATCCTTGCAGAAAATATTGGAAACACAATGTAATAGGGTAGGGTTTTGCTAAATCTAGGCCCTGCGTTCTGCTTACTTTAGCCCAGAGCAGACTAGAAGTGGGGAAGTTTTCTGCCCGTATCCACATACTCATTTAGGCATCTGACATTGTTACCAGTAAGAGCTATTTTTATAGAATTTGGACCAGATCGATTCTTTTCTCTTTTCACACTAAATGCATTTCTTCAGATAATATTAACATTTTTCAAGGACTCTTGAAGATCTCTCCAGAGTCAATGTAACATTTACATGTGGAACATATGGCCCATACATTGTTATGGAGGTGTAAATTTATTTATCTTCACATTTTTAAAGGGTATTTCTTGCTTGTAAGCATGTCGTATTACTAACGAGTTAGAGAAAACATTTTCCCATCCTGGACATGAAAAAAAATAATAAATTGTTAAGTAATGTAATCAACTAAAAATCTGAATTCTCAGCATTGCCAAGATCCATTGTAGAGATTACATCCATGAGCATCTGCATCTCTCAGTTCCTCCACTAATATTTTCAGAATTATGTTTATCTACCTCCAAGGAATATTACCAAGAATAATTACCTTTGTATAAAAGTCTTAAGAATCTCAGATGGAAAACATTATATATGCAGAGTACTATCTTGATGATGCTGTTAAACCAAATAAAAAGAGTATCCCTTTATTATCAGTGGGAAATAAGGACCACCTACTTCCCAACTTGTTTCCTTTATTTTTCATATGTGCAATTAAACCCTAAAACATCATGCTTAGGAAACACATTTCACTACTACAAAAATAACAACCATTTCCAAAATATATAAACTTATACTCTCATTTTATTAAAGTCTCAACATGGATACCATCTTAAGACCATTCTGCTTCTTATCGGGGAAAAAGGTAGTCGTTACTACACATAAATAATTGTAGCTCTGGCTGCAGTCCAAGATGTAAGCACTTTCCTCTGCTGTCTCAGCAATTCTCCTGATGTCAAAGACACATTAAAATAAATGGGAACCATATGGCTCCGCAGCGGAATACCCATACTCTTACAACTGAGAGGGCAATGCAATTCATTACCACCATCGGAGAAATATTTGGGGGACATGGAATATCTCAATGCAAAATAAAGCTGCACGAGGCAGGCCATTTGATTACAATTTGCACACAATGACAGAGGAGACATTTCAGCTCTACTAACCTGTTCTGCTTTTTACATTTTCTCAATACCACCATGAACCTCTCCTGTTAGGAGAATTAAACAGCACTTTCCACCTGCTCAATGGCTTTCCCACACAGTGTCTCATCTGATCCAACAATACAGCCCCATCAAGCCTAATATATCATGATAATCCAGGTCAGAACATCACCGAACAATAACAACAAAACAAAACCAAACCAAACCTTCAAACACAAGGGCAACAAAACTTTTCTAAGATCCAGTCATTGTGCACTGAAATTTGAATTTTGCCAGGAAGGATAAAATCTGGAAGCATTTTTTTTTAATATGTTAGAGTAGAAATCTTTTACTGTATTTATCCCAAATAGAAATCCAAATCATTGAGAAACATAAAAAGAAGAAATTCATCAATGCTGTATTACTGGTTCCACATGTCAGAAATCTAAGTTTAAAAAAGAGACGCAGGGCTGCAAAGTTGGAATGAAAGATGAGATTGGGAATCCAGGGGGAGGGGTTACTTGGGGTTACCGAGGTGCTGTGTGTTTCCTGGCTGTCAATGAGTGATCTGGGACGACTGCAAACATCAAAAACAAAAAGAGAAGCTTTTAACTATGATTTTTCCTATAAATATGCTCATATTTTTAATTGAGCATACACTTCAGGTTTTGAATATTGCTCTTGTTGTCTGTTTTAATATTTTTTAAAACTATGAACTGCTTTAGCATAATGTCTGGCATAGAATTATCACCCAGTATCTACTAGAAAAAGAAAATTAAGACTCATCTCAAATGTCAACTCCAGAAAGCCTTTCACAGAAGAATGAGGTGAGTGCTCTTTCTACATATTCCCGTATCACTTCTGCCTTGGTACTGATAATACGAGTGTTTCTACTCTACTCCAGCTTTGGACATGGGGTGCAAAGGCCACATCTTACTTGCTGGAGAACGCTCAGCACACAATATACCAACACACAGCTAGGCACCTAGGGCTTCCTCGATTAGTGTTTGTTTAACTAAATGAGATGAATGAATAACTGAACTCTGGGCAAAGTACCTATTTACATTTCCTAAATATGTTTTCTTTAATTTTAAATGGTAAGGTGACATTTAACAGCTTTCCCCTGAAGCTCCAGCCAGGGTCAACATGTCTTCCTTCCTTCCTTCCTTCTAGTCACTTTATTTTCCTTAGGTACATTTCAGTGCAAAAATGTATATTGGAGAGAGGACACATCGCCCTCATGGCTTGAGGGTGCACATAACTTTTATATTAGAAACCATTTGAAATACACTATATTTTACATATCAGAAGATCTAACCTAACACACCAACTCTGGCATCATAATAAACTTCTAAACAATCCATCAATAATGAGCTTGCAAATCCAACTCTAAAAAGCAAGTAGTTGGTAGAGGGAAGAGTTATCTGAGTATTATAAAATAATTTTGAAAGAGAAATCCTGCTGATAAAATATCACTAATTAATATTGACCTCCAGCAAAAACATGACTCAAATTCTTGCCTTTAGCAGTCCCTTAGTGATAGATCTACAAAATAATACTCTCTTAGTATTTAAATTGTCATCTTTGCCTCAGAGCAGTGACTGTCCTGTAAAAAAAAATCCTATTACTCAAGAGGCACCTGGGTGGCTCAGTTGTTAAGCGTTTGCCTTTAGCTCAGGTCATGATCCTGGAGTCCTGGGATCAAGCCCCGCATCAGGCTCCTTGCTGGGCAGGAGGCCTGCTTCTCCCTCTCTCACTCCCCCCGTTTGTGTTCCCTCTCTTGCTGTGTTTCTCTGTCAAATAAATAAAATCTTTTTCAAAAAATCATATTGTTCAAGATTTATTAATTTCCTATGAAGTTTTATAATATATAGTCATGTAAGACAGATAGTTTTTCTCTTTTTAGTGGGAGTGGTGATGAGACATAAGTAAAAGGGCCAGATGACTTCCTAAGACAAGGAGCAGAAATAAGCAAACAGAAATTTTTGTTAAAGTATAAAAGCAAGACAGAACCAAAATAATATGGGTTAGAATAGAAGTGGAATGAAGGCAAAATTCTATCACGTGTGAGACTGATTTTTACCCTAAAGCTAAAAAGTTATCCTTTGATGTTTCATGGATGAGGGCAAAAGACATGTGACTCCTGGGTCCAAAGCAACCTTTACTGTTCTTAGCACAGTAAACAGCATGAGCATTATGTTTCTGTTGGTATTCCTTGTTCCCCAGATTGTCCACAAAGGCAATATGGAGGGACCAGAGAAATACTACACATAGTAGTTCTTCACTGTACCAAAAGCCTAATGAACTTGAGAACCCACTGGTTTTTAGCAAGCAGTAAGCACTTCTGTTCTTTGTCCCAGGAGGAGACATAACCTCACCCCTCAAAGTTGCTTCCTACAAACCCAACACTGAGAAATGGCCCTGGGAAAGTGGGGGGAGTCAGGACAATGCATTCTTGACATCTTCAGAAAGACACAGAATAATGCAAAAACCTATAGAGGTTCCCAACATAATTTTTATTTATTTTGTTCATTCATATATTCCAAGCACCTGGAATAAAATCTGATATACAGTAGATACTCAGTACCTGGGTGTTTAATGAATGAGTGGGAATTACTGATAGGCTTCTACTCTTTTTTTTTTTTTAATTTTATTGATTTATTTGACAGAGAGAGACAGCTAGAGAGAGAATAGAAGCAGAGGGAGTGGAAGAAGGAGAAGCAGGACCTTGGGATCATGATCTGAGCTGACGGCAGATACTTAACAACTGAGCCACCCAGGCACCCTGATATGCTTCTACTCTTATTAAACATTGTAATTCTTGGGGTGGGTGGGTTATTTACTATAAGAAATATATTTTGTTTTTCCAAAACCAAATGTAATCTCAGGTTTGGACTATATAAGGAAGGAGGGAAAGAATAAGGAAATTTCTTTTCCTTCTATAATTTAAGAGTTCATATTTCTTGGATAGAAATAAAAACTGAACAGAGTAATGAGTATACTGCGTTTTATAAAAGCAGGATTCGACCTCTTCTACCTTTAAAGAACATCACCTCTCAATGATTTCAGTTTTGTCATCTGGACCCAATTCAAATTCCAAAACCTGGTTCTCAGCATTCTCCACTGACTAGTTCCTCTGACTTTGTTCTCACATACATACGGTCTTCAGTGTCTCTGAGTTCAATTTTTAAGGGACTTACACCAGCAAAATATTCATCATTGACCTTGCCTACAGCCACGGCACGAACCACATGGACTCTTGCAGTTTTGAGTTGGAGAAGGAAACAGTGAGAAGCAGAATCAATTTAAGGCTGACCCTGTTTTGGCCCCCAGACTTCTGGTCTTTGGTGAAGGATTCAATAAGGATAACATGAGATGTTTTTTGAGTGTGTGATTAATCTTGGGAGAGTTGAGGGACTACTTTATTCCCAGATGGCCATGGATATCATTACTTTCCTTCAAAGCTACCCCGTTTTTTTGAGTAAGTCTTTGGGAGTGCGAAAGACAGGAGGAGGCTGGAGGTAGCTTTGAACAAAAAATTCTTTGGGGAAGGGAGATGCAACAACCCAGGGGTGCCCCAGCGTAGACAAAAGAACCTGTGGTCTAGTTTAAAATGGCATGAAATCCGGGGTGCCTGGGTGGCTCAGTTGGTTAAGCGACTGCCTTCGGCTCAGGTCATGATCCCGGAGTTCTGGGATGGAGGTCCGCATTGGGCTCCCTGCTCAGCGGGAAGCCTGCTTCTCCCTCTTACTTACTTCTCCCTCTCTTACTCCCCCTGCTTGTGTTCCCTCTCTTGCTGTGTTTCTTTCTGTCAAGTCAATAAATAAAATCTTCAAAAAAAATATAAAAAATAAAATGGCATGAAGTCCATTACTACAGCAACATAATTTCCTTAATTTATACATAAAATAAGGATGTTGGTATACATGCCAATGGCGCTGAAGAGGTGTGTGGCCACAAAAATTTGCAAAACTACTAATACACAAGACACTAAACTGTCTAAAAGAGAACCTTGGATACTTTGAAGGTATGCCTCTATCAGTGAAATTTGATTTTTATGTTTACCATGTGCCAAAGACCTTTCTCATTGCTTTATAGGTATTAATTCATTGAATCCCCAAGTCAATGCAATCATGGTTTGAGTGGGTAGAACTGTACCAATATCATAACAGAAGGTGAGGTCCAGAGAGGTGAAGTAACTGACCAAAACTTCACAGCTGGTAGCAGAGCAGCCGGATATGAATGGGAGCAGTGTCAATCCATAGCTCAAGCTGTTAATCTTGACAATATACGGTCTCCCTTTCTTAGTTCTAGAATGGGCTAATACTCTTTCTTACATTCCATGAACACCAGCTCCCAGAACCCACAAAATCCAGAATTATGGCAATAATATAATAATCTGTTTTTAAGAAAACAGAATAAGAGAAAGCGAGTTGCCTGGGCCTTAGAAGCAGTTGGAAGCAGCATTAGTAGTAAACTGTTGCCAACTTCTGATGTTTTATTACCAGACCGCTAATGGCCCGGAGCCATAAACCCTAGGCATGGGCTTTGGAATCAGACACACCAGTAGGTTCATCACCACCTTTGGTCAGTAGCTTAACCCCTATTTCCTTGTCTGGAATCTCTCAGGGCCATCTTAAAGAGGTAGAGTATAAACACGAACTCTGCAGCCAAAGCACTCAGTTCAAATCCTGGATCTGCTGTTTGCTTGCTGTGTGACCTTGGGCAAGTTACTTACTCTTTCTACAACTCATGTTATGAAACAGTTTTAATAATAATACCTATTGCATAGTGTTGTTATAAGGATTGTAAATTAATATTTATAAAGTGTTAAACAATGCTGGGTGCATAGTGCTGCGTAAGTGTTTGTTAAATAAAAATAAGGGAATCAGTAAAGTATTCATAAATTTGGATTCACATAAATCATTTATATAAAGCAGGACAGTGTCTGAAATAGGACAGTCAATATGTGTAAACTGTTTATTGGCAGGGACTGGTCCCACATGACTAGGGATTTACAATAAAAGCGTTTTATTCAGTATTTTAAATGTACAATATTCTATACTTTAAAAATAATTTTCAGGGAAGCTTTTGCATTCATTTGGGTACATTTTTGGCATTGAGTATCTGGCAGATATATCAGACAGGTAACTGGTGTGTGTGTGTGTGTGTGTACTACAAATATATACAGCAATATATATATATATATAGTGCACATATATATATAATGCATATATATATATATATGGAATTTTGCAAAATCCTAGGGTTGTAACTGTGAAAAAGAGACAAAATGTACCTTTAGGAGACATTTAGTCTAAGGAGGATATGTTAATATTGATTTTGTGGAGAAAGAAAGGGAGGATCTGAGTGGGTTCTCTCCAAGCTCACAAGCAGGGAAATGAGGCTCATATTCCATCTCTGCCTTCACGTGGGAGCCCTTTGCATTTCCCTGTGGGCTCTTTCTCCCCAGGTGTCAGCATATTGACTTTGCCAGTCTCAGTTTTGCACTTTCCTTGCTGTGGATATGGTATATTTCAAAATTATAGAACTTAACGGACACTTATTTTTACTCATTCCCTTTAAAATGAATTGATTTGCATTCATCTGCCCATTCAGTCTTTTCTTTACTCATCCATATTTCTCACCATTCACCTGTGGCCAGACTGCTAAAATAGGAAGATACAGTCAATCCTCATTATTCATGGAGTCTGTATTTGTAAATTTGCTTACTCGCTAAAACTTATTTGTAACCACTCCAAATCAATATTCGTGGCACTTTCATGGTCGTTCCCGGACAGGCTCAGAGCAGTGAAAAACTGAACTAGCCTCACATTCTCAGCTGAGGCCAAAGAAGGTGAACGCCCACCTTCTTGTTTTAGCTTTTCTAGTGTGAAAAGCATCCTGTAGGTGGTATGTTTAATGCCACATTATTTGCACTTTTGGGCTTTCAATCGGTCATTTGGCTGTTTAATATGGCCCCATAGCATAAAGTGCTTCCTTGTGTTCCCAAGTGTGAGAAGGCTATTATGTGTCTTCTTGAGAAAACAGACGTTAGATAAGCTTTGTTCAAGCGTGAGTCACTGTGCTATTGGACAAAGAGTTTAATGTTAATCAATCAACAATATGCATCAAATAATGTGTCTTCGAGACAGAAATGCACTCAGTAAAGTATGTATTGATCAGTGGATGAAAACATTATGACCAGAAGCTCCCAGAAACCTTATCCTGTATTTCCCCTAGGATAGCAGTGGTTCCGTATTTGGTAATTTAATATTCACTGTAACCTTATAGAACATAACTACCATGATAATGAGAATCAATTGTATGTACTCTTCCCCTTTGTGGATCATTTTTCTAACAACCGATTGACAAGTGAAGTTAATAGAAAGGTGACATAAAATGATATTCAAATGTTTAAAACATATAAAGTGTTCAATCTCACTAATAAATAAATAAAAATCAAAACAATAATAAAGTTCAGTCTTCTCCCATATATTTAGTATATAATAAGGAATTAGAACAATCTTAAATTGTGGCAATAGTACAAAGAGATGAGTGCTTTTCTATACCACTCTACATTTTCAGAAAACAATTTCTCAATTTTGCCAAAAACTTTAGAAAAGCTTCATCTTTTTTGAATAAAAACAATTTTGAATCTAGAAATAAGCCTTAAAGATATAATCAGAGCTTTAGAAAATTATTTATATCTAAGCATGTCTATTGTTAAGTTATGCATAATTTGAAAATCGAAAACCACCTAAATACTCGAGACTGTAAAAATGGTTGAGTAAGATGAGGTTCTATCTATATGAAGAGATATTATTTTATCATTTATTTATTTATCTATTTATCTATTTATTTATTTATTTAGATTTTATTTATTTACTTGACAGAGAGAAACACAGCCAGAGAGGGAAGACAAGCAGGGGGAGTGAGAGAGGGAGAAGCCGGCTTCCTGCTGAGCAGGGAGCCCGATGCGGGTTCGATCCTGGGACTTCAGGACCATGTCCTGAGCCGAAGGCAGACGCTTAACGACTGAGCCACCAGGGCACCCCTGAAGAGATATTTTTATAACTAATAAAATTAGAAAGATTTTGCAGATGATTTTTTGAAAATACTAGATATTGCCTGCTGTAGTGTCTAGTGGAAAAATAGATTAGAAAAACAATAGTTGAACTATATGTAGCAACTCTCTAATACACAAAGGAAATATTAGGAGCATACATTAAAATGCTAATATTGGTGTTTCTGAGAGATAAGATTATATGTGTATTTTCAAATCTGCTTCTTTTACGCTGTTTTGAATTTTCCAACTTTTATACAATTATCAACATAAAGAGTCGAAAATTCTCAGATTTTAAGCTCTCCATTTTGTATTTTAAGAAACACCTCTATAGCTTTCTGAACATAAGACAATAAAATTGCTTAACACATTTATGAAGAGGCATTACTATAAATGGGTCATCTTATACCCTAGCACTTATAACCATATGTTTCTCATTTTCAAAATTCCATTAAACATGGGTACAAGCACTGATATATAGAATTCCATAAAGTATGTTCAAGAGCCTAAACCACTCCATGATGGCTATGAATGTGTCATTCCTTGTCTGCTCTATCATGACCAGCTGCAAGTACTAGCCTGAGCCAATGAGAATAAACCTAGAAATATATTAATAGTTCCATCTCCATTATCATGCCAGGTACACAGTTAGCCCATTCTTTTTCTCAGGGCATATCCACATCCACTGGATAGTAACATTTCTGCTAAATCTGTATATGAAAACCCAGACAGTTCAAAGAGGGTAAGAGCGCTAGTCTCTTTTACCCCTTTCATCTTACTCAGGACTTGGTCTTGTTCTTTTAATTCCAAGATAAGATACGAGTTCCTGCTATTACCCTGTCGAGTCACCCTAAAATCACAGCTTTGTGACCTGCTTATTTCTTTCATCAAGCTATACTTTCTGCCATACTTCTCTCTACCATATCAGACATTTTACCTAAAAAAAAAAAAAAAACAAACAAACCCCTAGAAAATTGGCCTAGATCAGAATCCAGTATGCCAGTACACCCGCAGCATTGTGAATAGGACTGCTGGTTGTCTTCCATGGGGGTAAACCCCACGGCCCCGTAACTGCCCTCAGTCCCCATCCACCCAAATCTCTGTGTGCTCTGTTCCAGCACTGATAAAACCCCTGAAGCATTTTAGGCTAAAGAGTAGCTGATGCTTAATACTCTAATCTTTAAAAAACGAAGAAGAAAAAATGTAACAGTATTAGCATGATGGAACTTTGGAATGGGTGGGAAAATATCCATAAAATCTAAGTTTTCTAAAATTTAAATATGCATGTGACTTATACAGAGAGATATCACATATTTATATTTTACAGTCATATACCCATTTATGATAAATACATTTGGTTGATTTGCTAATTGGGTTCTTGTGAAGCCAAGGTTATACATGGTGATAGGGGTCACCTTCCTATCTTGCACATCAATGTTATTAGTTATGAGAACTTAATGGGAGAGAAGTATTTAGATAACATAAAAACATCAGTGTTACTGGGAAAACATCACAAGACACGTCTTATTGATGGAATTAGAAAAATTGTCCTCATACACAGATCTCTAAAAACACACAGATTATCTTCCTATGTTATTCATTCTTTCAAAGAGCTCTTCACCTACACACTCCTAAATTATGCACCCAATTATGAATGTATGCATTCATATTTATTCACTCACTGAATAAAATACCTATTAAGCACCTATAACCCAAGTAATTTCTAAGCGGCTTCTGCATAAATTACCAATCTGCTTACATATGAATCTGTCACTGGCTGTAGCTGATAAGAACAAGTAAGTTCATTTGACCCAACAGAAGACATTGTTGCTCTTAATGTTAATAGAAACACTATTAAAACAATGCCATGTGTTTACATAGATTCAGGAAACAGAGTTATAATGAAAACCAGGTTTGTTTGTTTGTTTGTTTGTTTTTACCCTAAGTCCCCTACTCCCCATGTTGTGTTTGGATATGTGAGTTTGAGAGCAGAAGCTGGAGGGAGGAAAAGGACTTTGCATAATGGAAGGAAGTTACTTGCAGCTCTCAGGGCAGCAATTTGGGAGAGAAAAGAGAATGGCTATGAGTGAGGAAGAGTAGAGTTATAGAGATGGAGGAAGGTTGCATGGTTTATCATGCAATAATTACCCATGTAATTAAAGTCTAAATCAATTTTCAATTCTACAGAATCACGTAACTCTGGTTCGCAATCATGGTGAGCTGCCCGGGGCCATGAACACAACTAGATGGCTACTATCATCTAACACAAAATCTAAACCAGCCTAGACTAGTCACACCATTAGGTCAGAGACTGTGTGTAAACAAGACAGTATTGTCTCATATGTAAATAATATACGAATACGATTAGGGATTTAAAATAGGCCTCTGCCCGTGTGTACCAACTTTCTGTGAGGCAGTGCTCTTACCTGAGCACAGATTACTCATTGGCCTTTCTCACATGCTTTCTTTCTTTGTCTCACCCAACACCAGCCCCCTTATTAAAGCAGCTGATTATCCTTGAGACTCAAGTCTCAAATGTGCCTCTGAGAATGAGTTTCTGAAGACTTTGGAATTTAAAATTTCCACTTAAAATTCCCTCTTTTTCTGGGAGGAAAACAGAGGCAGGCTTATGTCAACCAAGATGAATTAAAATGTCCCGTATGACATTGGGGTCCACTTTTGAGATATATGGAGAGAAGAGAATGAGTTTTCCCAGGTTCTGCCCACTCATCTCCACTACGATCACGGAAAGCTTTTCATGCAGAAGAGGATGACCTCACGGGCACCCCAGGGACCCCAGCCGGCTGCACTGCTTTGGCAGCTCTCCCACTGATCAGCTGTGCTGCCTCAGAGCTTCTCAGTGTGTACAGTGATTCACGGGAAGAGAGCATTCTGCTCCCTCTGCCGAGAACACGGAGACAGGAAGTCCAGGCGGCTCCTCCTCCAGCGCCAGCCTATGAGCTGGGACGGCTCTCCTCGGGGTGCGGGGGCTGTATCCAACAGCCTGCTGGGCCTAGCACACAGGCGGACTGTTGGCACCCCAGGGCATACCACAATGAGCAGCACATGGCTCTGGATAAGATTTCAATCAAGAACACAGAAGCACATAAAATAGCAAGGCTGTCCTAACTGTGTGAGAATGGCTTTCCTTCACAGGTTGGTTAGTGTTCTATCCACACCCTAGAATGCAATCGCTGTCTTCACGACGTCATGAGCAAGGAACAGGCTTCACTTGTCTGTATATCCTTGGGCCCTAGCACAAGACCTAGCCACTTCCTGGTGAAATCAGTGTTTTACTCCCAGAGGCCATCGCTAACCTCCCTGTGGGGAAGAGCCGCCCGCCCATCCTTGGCTCCATTCCTTCTACATTCCATTCCTTTTCTATTTTTTGTCAGAGTCCATATCCCTGTCTGATATTATGTATCAGTCCATTATCCGTCTTAACCAACATCATGCGCCCTTTGTAAGAATGGGGCCTTTGTCAATCTTACTCACCACTGTATGCTTGGTAGGGGCTTGCAGAGGATGGTTTATTTATACTTCACGTAAAGGTCAATTAACAGGTATTTACTGAGCACCTACTATGTGTCAGGCACTATCTCTGCACTGAGGAAACGAACAAAGGCATAAGGCACAAAACCTGGTATTCAAAGAGAAAGAGGTGAACAAGCTAGTTCAGATTTGAGTTTAAATGTTGCAAGTCAGAGAATGGATTTTATTCTATACTCTGTGGGGAGTCTCGGGAAGCTAGTGAGCTGGGGGATTGGAGTTTTTATGTGGAAAACAAAGAAAGGTATTAGAATGCTAAATAAAGCAAGACCTAGGAAGCTGCAAATCTCCAAAGGGATTGCTTCCTTTTATTTTTTTAATTAAAAAAGTATCTGAACATTTCCTGTGCGGGTTCATAGGAAATCCTGGAAAAATAACAAGATTAAAAATATTAGTAATGGCAGACTTTGAGGCTTTGTGATAGGCTGGTACATTCTGTTTAAAAACAGAGACTCAAAACCTGCTGGCTGCAGGAGGTTAATGCTGCAACATTAGTCCAACAGAGTTATGGGGATTGAAATGCTAGAAAGAAACAGTGAAGGACAGTCTTGATGGCCTTCAGAGTTATGGGGATTGAAATGCTAGAAAGAAACAGTGAAGGACAGTCTTGATGGCCTTCCTTTGCACAACATTATTGCATTATCAGTCCTCTGGAGTAGGGCATCCCTAAGTTTAAATCACTTGATGGTATTATCTGGTAAGGACTGGGATGAATGCTTTAAGAGACATTAAACAAGCTTAATCCCATAATCAATGTCTGGCTCACTCGGGTGGTCCTTTTCCTAAGTTTAAGGTAATAGGAACATCTGCATTAAATATGACATAAAATTGTTCAAATATTACAGAATATATCAAAAAAGGGAAGGACATTTTTCACATGTCTACCACAGTGCAAAGTATTTTTCGATTTTTGTTTCATTAATTATTGGCACAACCCTACAAATAAGATAAAGGATTTCTATTTTGCAGATGGGAAATGAAAATGGACAGCTCGTCAGTTGCTTAGTTTAGATGTTTTTCAACTGATCTTGAGAGTGCAAAGTTCTGATAAAAACAGGAGCAAAATAAAGATGTGAGTGAACCACGGGGTAGATTATAAGACCACATCAAAACGAGATATTCTGATGAAAAATGTACTAAAATATAAATAACTTATATTTGTTGATTTTTAGATATTGATTTAAAAAGTGTTTATGTAAGGCTCTAAGATCCCATTGCAGAGATAGACTATTAATGAAGAGGGACATTTGATTTCTTTCACTTTTTTTTTTTTTTTAAGATTTTATTCATTTATTTGACAGAGAGAAACACAGCCAGAGAGGGAACACAAGCTGGGGGAGTGAAAGGGGGAGAAGCAGGCTTCCCGCCGAGCAGGGAGCCCGATGTGGGACTCGATCCCGGGTCTCCAGGATCATGACCTGAGCCGAAGGCAATCGCTCAACCAACTGAGCCACCCAGGCGCCCCTCTTTCACTTTTTTTTCTTAAAAGGGTGACAGCACTGCGACATTGATAAGAAAATAAAAAAGAACATTTCCTTACTAAATTCAGAATTAATACTTAGGTTGTATTCCAAGCACTCATGAGCTGTTTGATGGTTTACTATTATCATTAGTGTATGAGGGTTTTGTATTCCATTTTGTTTGTAGGCCTGGCCACGCAGCGCAAAACTGTGAAAGTACTACAAGTGAGCCCTGAGGCAATGCCAACAGTATTTGAACCCAGCCCTTTGAAACAGATTCATACATACTGGATTGCAGGGGTCAACCAACTTTTTCCTCTAAAGGGCCAGATGGTAACCATTTTGGTTTTGTGGGCATTCGGTCTCTTGCCACTCTTGGACTCTGCCATTTTAGTGTAAGAGCAGCCATGGACCATATGAGCAATATGCAAATGAATGAGGGTAGCTGCATTCTAATAAAACTTTATTTACAAAATAGAATGACAAGATGGGGTTAGCCTGCGAGGGTTGTAGTTTTGCTGAAAGCTATAAAACAGATTATTGCTATAAAAATAGAATCCAAACTCCATGACATATTCTGGTTGTCTAATTACTGATTTGTGTAATTTATCCATTTCCTCGCCTGTTCGCCTGAGGTCGTTTAGGGCAGGGAGTACATCTTGCCTTTCTTTCATCTTTCTAATCCATTACGAGCAGGCTAGCTGAGCAGTGGTAAAGGGCTTCTATAGGAGCATCCGTCATGGGTGACGGAAATATCACTGGAATAAATAAAAGATATGTGCCAGTAAACCTGGATTTCCCCAGAAAACTGGCAACGTATAAATTGGTCTTGTTCCACCAAAGTTAACAGCTCCCATGAGTGAGAATATAAAAAGACTTCATTGGCGTCACTCATCTCTGTTGTGGCTGCACATGGCGGGCACAGGGCGCCCCTCCTTACAGCGACAGGCAGAACGACCGTGTTGTCCTGCACACAGGCTGCCCCCCCGCCCAAGTCTGCTGCCTCAAGTCAATGTTCCTGGGAACTGAAATTCTCATGGTGCATGACCCATGGTGTAACTGCTGTTTATGGGGAACGTGTGATTTATTTTAGCATTTAAATTTAAAACCCTCTTCTATGCCTCCTCAGAAGTTATCTGGTTCAGAAAATTGCAATAGCAAGGCAATTACAATTAAGTCATAATGTTACATAATGTTTAGTACAGGTAATAAATCTCTCATTTTGAACATAATGAAAAAGGTACACAAATAATTGAAAATCCTGGCCCTAATAAGAAAACGTTGAACAAATAATTAGCCTCCCTGGGGCATTCACATGTCCTGGTATGTCCCTGGGTAGGCTTTTAATAAATGTGTGCTGAGTGAATGAAGGCAATGGGCCTTGGCTCCACCAGCTCCAAAGAGTTGAAGGGCTGACTTGGAACATGTGGAATATAAGCAATTTTATAGTATGAGAAACGAAAGAATTTCTGATAAAATTACCACGAGGAGAGCTATAGAAGGTCAGTATTTCCTCAAGTGGTGTTAAGTTTATGACGGCGAGAGATAACGTACAGAGTAAACGTAAAGTGTTTATTTTATATCTGGGAAAGAAGAAGATGAAGTGAGAGACCCTGCAGCCCCAGGCGGGAGAGCTGCTGCTGTCTAGCTGAAGGGGCAGATCTCTGGGACAGGCTCCCATGGGTACCCAAAATGTATCCACCACTCGCTGGAGTTAATGCCCGGTGGGGGTCAGAGGGATAGCGAACAGAGAGGAGAAAATATGGTTGACTTCAAAGTCATTAAGGAGAAGGCAGGAAAGTCAATAAAGCAGGGTGAATAAACTGTTGGAGGAAGGGAGTCAGATTACATGTAGAAGAAATAAGAATCGCAATTATAAATGCTGTCTTAAAAAATTGAAAAGACCAATTCAAAATACATATGCATGCTTTTAGAATTAATACATTGTTCACTAAGAATACCAGAATTTAATTTTTCAGGCAAAAGAGGAGACAAAAAGAAGCTTTTTTATTTCTTCAGAAAATCAAAGAACAGGCACCCTTGGGTGGTGTGCCCTAGGTCTTATTTTAGTCTATGTACAGAAACGATGATTAAGCTTTTGAAGAGTCTGTTGCGATTCTTTGAAAGCAAGCTTGTTTTAAACAATCAAATTCACCTGACTACAAAAAAAAAAAAAAAAGCTGCAACCTTTCTTTTAAATGGTTGAGAACTGAACCATAGGAAATCAGCATGGGGTCCTCTAGATCTGAGAGAAGGAACGGTTTGCTGAATGCTGCAGGCAGGGCATCCAGGGATAAAAGAGAAAACCAATGAAAGGTAGAATGCAAAATGAAGATAACTAAAGACAGAGCAATTGAAGGGGAGAAGAGCGGGTGATGGAATAGGAGTAATGCTGGGCCATTGCTTCAGGTTTTCACACGCGGTAATTTGATGGTCCTGGAATTGAATGTTTCCTAATCAGAGACGAACGTGTCTAGAGATATCTTCATTTGTCACTTGGTTGAGTATTTCATGAGCGAGGCTGAAGGGAGAAGATGACACTCTGCCCCGGATTCCGCCTTCTCTCCTGACTTGACAAGTAACCGAAAGACCTTGGATAAGTCACCTTCCTGCAGTGTTTCGGCAGCTTCATGCAGATAGGGAGAACATACGCGCCCTCTGGAATTCACAGCATTTTGAAGACAAATCCTGGGAGCTTCCGTTATCTGTGTTAATGAGGTGCATGAACCAGCTGCTAGTACTGAAGTTATTCGTAAGTGGTGGCACTTTCAAGAGTACTGAAGTCATTCGTAAGTGGTGGCACGCTGGTAAGCCAAGAGGACAAGAGAATAGAATAGGGATAAAGAGGATAACATGGTGTCCCGAGAATAAAGCAGACCAGAAAGAAGACTAAGTCTGTGGTTAGGGGTAGGGACAGATTTGGATCACATCCCCCAGGGCTGAATTGTAATGGGAGTCGACTAAAGAAGAGGAGTAACCGCCTGGAAATCTAAGGGCAAGGCTTACAAATAAAATGATACCAGAGGAGAGTAGCAGGAAACATTTTGAGGCAGTTCCATGGAATAGGCTGAGACTAAAAACTACCAGGTATTCAACAACTGCTCTAAGAGAATTTGTTAGTTTGCAGTTGGTTTCAGCGAGACTGTAAGGCATCCACAGCTGCAGTGCATTTCACTGGGGCGTGAGTAGTGGGGCACTGGGGAGACAGGTCGGTGGGGGCAGGGTCCAAGGGCAAGCTGTTTATTGGCTGTGTACTTGGGAGACGCTGTGGAATTGTACAACCACTCAGATCCTAGTTTTTCATCCACAGAAGAACAAGTGTCATATCCTGACCACGTCCCTGGGTGGTGAGGACAAAATAAGCTATCTATTCGATTGTATTCATTCACAGGTGGGGCAGTATTTGTTAAAACTAAATAAGGTTATAGGGAAAAAAGTTTACTTACTAGAACGCTTTCTTTTCAGTAGAAAGTGCTTATAACTAATAAAGGAGGACACCAAAGATATAGTTTGTGTGTGATTCAAGTAAATATTGCAATGTAAAGGGAAAAGTGGGGTTCCACAGGAGAGAGAGTACCAGTGCATTCTTTTTTAAAAGACATAGAGAAAGCTATTTCAAATGGACTGGCACAAATCACTTCTCAGTAAATTTAGGCTGTGCCTACTTCAAGGGTCCACAGTGAAAGAGAACAGAACATCATGGCTACTTTTGGCCATAATGGAAAAGGCAGCTAGTGCAAAAGGGTTTGCAGGGGAAATGGCAAAAGATTTCAGGTGTTGAAAAGCCAAACAAAGTAACTCAGTAGACGCAACGGGAAATCAAGAAAATGAAAGGGAAATTATTACACCCACTGTCGAGAGGCAATTGGTGGGCTTGCATCACAGATAAAGGTCTTCTCAGCTCTAGAGTGGAAGGAGAACATCGAGGGGGAACATCAAGCCCAGCTCAGTGGTTCCCACAAGACCCTAGGGTGGTGAAATATGGGCGGGAAGAAGAACCATTAATAGAAGAGCTGGGGTAACCAGCAGGTGCTAAAAGAGAATAGTGAGATAGGGGGTGGAGTTCAAATGAAGCCCTGAAGAAATTCTAAAGTGCATGAAAACAAAAAGCCGCAAAAACACCCATGCATCCCATGGGGAAGAAGGAGGCCAGCGACAGGCCTGCACACTGGTGCTGGTGAAGTTATAACGTGTGGCTAGAGAAGGGAAAAAGAATCTGTTCATTGTGTTTGTAAGGAAATGGGGTGTAGTTAAGGGTGTGGAGTGGACATTTTCTCTGGCATGAGACTAATATAAGTAATTCTATGCTAAAAAGTATGGAAGGGGGATGCCTGAGTGGCTCAGTTGGTTAAGCGACTGGCTCAGGTCATGATCCTGGAGTCCCGGGATCGAGTCCCGCATCCGGCTCCCTCCTGGGTGGGGGGTCTGCTTCTTCCTCTGACCTCTCCCCTCTCGTGATCTCTCCCTCTCATTCTCTCTTTCTTTCTTTTTTTTTTTTTTTTAAAGATTTTATTTATTTGACAGAGAGAAACACAGCCAGAGAGGGAACACAAGCAGGGGGAGCGAGAGAGGGAGAAGCAGGCTTCCCGATGAGCTCCCTGCCTGTTGTAGGACTCGATCCCAGGTCTCCAGGATCATGACCTGAGCTGAAGGCAGTCGCCCAACCAACTGAGCCATCCAAGCACCCCCAAAACAATAGGTTTTTAAATGTGTTCAGTGCTTTGAACACGGAAACATTAAGCGTTAGCAATACATGGAAACTTTGAAGGGAGAAGGAAGACATTACCGCACCTGAAATATACCAATGTATATATACTGTGAAGATCAACTTGTCAATAAGCTTTTGAGTTAGTTACTATTAAATTCAGCCCTTAGGTTTTTGCATTTTTCCTTTTGCCTGGAATATTCTTATCCTCAATTCCATGTGGCTCCCCCCTTACTTTGCATCTCTGCCTAAGTTTCACCTTCTTGGAAAAGCCTTTCCTTACCCTTTCTTTCCTTGTCTTATTTTTCTTTAGAGCACTTACAACTACACAATATGTGTACGTACTCTATGTCCCCCCACTAACATCTTGGTTCTTTTAAGAACAGAAGAATCGATCTTATTCACTGCCATCCTCTCAATGCCCAGAGCAGGGGCTGGCATGACAGAGGTGCTCAGTAAATATTTCTTGGACAAAAGAATGGATCACAGGCCCCAGGTTGCAGGTGAGGAAATGAACTCAGAAGTGTAGTGATTTACCTAGGATACAACCCAAATGATGGAATCAGGATTTGAAATAGGATCTTTTGGATGGTTGCACTGTTTCAATTATTCTGCATGACCTCTCTGAAAACATGATGTGACAAATGTGTCTGAAGGGCAGGATGACATAGTGTTGGCTCCAGGGTCACCATGGGATTTCCACCCTGGCTTAGCCACTATTGAGTTTCCCACCTTCTTGAGACTTCCTAGCCTCTTTATGCCTGTTTCCTCTTTGTAAAATGAGAATCGCTCCCTGACCGAGTTGTGGAAATTAACAAGTATAACATCTGGCACTAAGAGAATCCTAGTGAATGGTAGGTGACACCACTGGAGTGGACAGAATAAATAAAGGAGTAAGGTGTTAGGAAAAAGGAGGAAATACGAAGAGGCAGGGGAAGGAAAGGTGAGAACTTTGGCTTTCCAAAATATATTTGGCTTTCCTCGAGGGCTGTGGGACAAACAGAAGGCTTCTTAGTTAAAAGAAGAAAACCCAGGCAGCTTTTGTGAAGAGAAAGGAGCTCTAAGGGGAAATTTATGAGGTGCCAGTTTAACAGTGGATGAGAGCAACTGGCCAGCAAGGAACTCTGCAGGTACCATGGTACCTCGAAATGGATGAACCCTTAAAAGTTGTAGTTACGTAGTATGAAAAAGTCTGGGAGCTAATGTACAGCATGATGACTCTAATAACACTGCAATACTACTAATAATACTGTAATACTACTAATAATACTACAATACTACTAATAATACTATACTGTAAACTGGAAATTTACTAACAGAGTAGATTTCAGGTGCTCTCACCACCTCCCAACACACACACACACACACACAAATTGTAACAGTGTGAAGATGGGTGTTAATTGGCTTGACTAAAGCAATCCAATCATTACATACCTTAAATGTGTATGTTTTTGTTAAAAAATAGTAATGAAACATGTATCTTGTATCCTTCATGGTAAATGAAGAAAATCAAGGTTAATTTTAAAAAATATATTCTTTGAAATATATATATAGAAAAATTATATATTTTCAAAATGTTGATTTTATGTGAATTTCACCTCAAAGAAAAAAATCCAAGGAGAAAAAAAAATGGTTGAAACTACAGAGCATTTTGTAGTAATTTAAATCCCTGAAAGTGAGGAAATTGTAAGCTTACATCAAAGGAAAAAAAAAAAGACTGACTTTGGAGAAGGTTTTAGGAAGAAAAAAGGACTAGTCCGATGGAAGCCCTCTGTGGCAATTCTATAGAGCAGGTTCTGGAGGCTTTGTTCCTTCCCCGAGGAGGCCCCAGGGAACCAGGGTACGGTGTCCATATTCAGAATCCAAACCTGGACCTGTGTTTTGATAAAGATTATTTTACCCTTTAGCTTCTGAATATATATATGGAAAAGCTAAAAATAAATTAAAATAAAAAAATTCCTTTATTAAAAATTCAAATTTATGTAAATTAAGGGCTGATTTCCTTCTTTACCTCAAAATTCCAGGTTAGTTTTCCTGAATCTTCCTTCTTTATTGTCCCGGATGCAAGAAGACAACAAGGTAACTGAGCAGGACTGCGTGCACAGAGTAGCTGGGAGTCCTGTTAGCGGATGCAGGGATCCGGGGTAGCAAGAGGAAAATCCAGAGAAGAATGGGAAAATGGCGGTGACAGACTTCCTGTGTTGCTGGGCCAAGAGGAGCCAGAGGAAGCCAGACAAGGAGCTAGCTGTCTTTGTGGAGAGGAGGAGACACACAAGAATCACCCAGCTGGAGGTTCCTCGACAACGGAAGAGAAGAGCACTAGAAAAGGTAATGGCAGGGGACAATAAGCTTAGACAACAGCCACAGAGAAGTAGAATCCAAGTCTCAGAAGTAGGAATTCAGGAGGAAGGGAAAGAGCCCACTTGTGACTGTGCATCCTCAAAATACTGGAGGGCTGAAGACTCTGCTGGATAGGGACATCAAAGAACCAATAAATGTAAAGGTAGCACAAAAGCCTATTGTATCAAAAGGCACAAAGACTCTTCAGAAAGGCGGAGTACCTATGGATTTAAAGACGGGAGGTTTGAGTTGGAAAGGAAAGTAGAATATATGAGTGTACATTGGCATAGAGACTGGTAGTTCTTTCCCCAACATCTTGACTTCTCTAGTCATGCCATTTTAAGCTATTTACCCTGCTTCCCTGGCTCTTAAGTGGAGTCATGAAGTGACTAGATTCTGACCAATATGTATGAGTAAAATATAGTGTGTACAACTTCTGGATCTCATTTTAAAGTAAGTGTCTTTCCCCCATTTTTTTTTTTTCTTACTCTCCCTTCACTGGCTGGAATGTGAACAATGGTGGTGGGGGACAAAATAGCAATCTTAAACATAACACAGAAACTGCATTAAGCATGGTCGATCAAGAGAATAGAAGTAACCTGAGTTCCTAAAATCAGGGAGCCACCATATGGCAGTGGGCTCTTCATGAGTAGACCCTTATGTTTAGAGAGAAGTAAAACCTCCATTTTATTAAGCTACATAATAAGCTTTAGCATAAGCTACTTTCTACAATGTAGCTAAAACTACTATTATTTTGTTACAGCAGCCAAACTAATATACAGATTCCAAAGAAAAAGTGATTTAAATATATGCCTCTCTTTAACACATTGTTTCTTTAAAGCACATATTTTTACTCTTACAAAAAAGTACAGACCCAGAACTAATCTGTCAAGAGATCTATAAAGTCAAATGAGAATTAGAGGTTTTGCTGGATAGCAACACAGTGGAAAAATACACATATGAAAGAAGGGAAATGGGCTGCTAGAATTTAAAATATTTATTTGCAAGGAAGAAGAATTTTTAAATTTATTCGAGAACTTCTCTTTTCTGACTGCTACCATAAGTTCGGAAATAATTTTTTAATGTGGAAAATACAGCAGAAATATAGCAAGAGTTGAATTAGAAAAAAGACATTTCTTTTAAAAAGAAAAAAAGATTTTATTTATTTATTTGACAGAGAGAGAAATCACAAATAGGCAGAGAAACAGGCAGAGAAAGAGGAGGAAGTAGGCTCCCTGCTGAGCAAGGAGACCAATATGGGATGCGATCCCAGCCAGGACTCTGAGATCATAACCTAAGCCAAAGGCAGAGGCTTAACCCTTTGAGCCACCCAGGCACCCAGAAAGGAGACATTTCAAAGTAGAATCAAAAGACCAACACAAAGAGGGACCTTCTGCCTGGCTTTGAGAGTTGTTAGAGTAGAGGGACATGTTAAATGAGCCAAAGAAAATTCTCTAAGTAGTAAAGCTGAAGGCTCTGAAGGGCAAACTAAGCATTCCCATCTTAGATATAGAAAGATGCAATATCACACATAGGTAGAAAGATCACGTGGCATGTCAAGTGGGAAGGCAAGGGACAAACAAACAAGGCCAAAATATGGGACACAAGACCAAGTGTGCCAGTGAGATGCACACGCACAGCTAAGAAGACAAAATGTTGAGAGACTTTTTAAAATGGATTGATTCTTCTTTCAATGATATAAACTGTATTAAGACCAAGAAAAGACAGAGAGGGGCAATAATGAGACCTTCGCTCTAAATTCCCTTTAACACAGAAACGATATGATTTGCCATTAAAGAACACACAAAGGTTCAAACATCCCCTCATCTGTAAGACTTTCTTGGTCCATAGCCCTCTTAAACAGTAACACACTCTGTTTCTGTGCTGTTTCACAGATTTTCCCTTGTTTTTACTGACTCATTTTCTGCTCTGCTGAAAACGGTTTGCATCTTCTTTTCCCATCAGTGAAACTGGGAGTTCCTTAAGGGCCTGGCCATATTTTATTCCTTTGTGTCTTCCATTCTTAGCATATCAAATGGAAGAACACTTGAGGAAAATTGTGCCTGCTGGAAGGAAAGTGAGATAAAAAGCCAGACAAGAAAGCCAGAGTTGGCATCAATGATATTTCAAAAAAGGGACCGAAGGAGGCGAGCAGAACACAAATAATAATATTTTGGTAGGACGCTGACAATCAAAGCTGCCAAGAACAGCTGTGGTCAGACAAGACTCAGCATAACACCCAAGACTACAATGATCCAAGACTGCTTACCAAGAACTGCTACTTCTTTAGTTTGCCTTTTGGTTTCCAGCTTAAAGTGTATCATACTGTGACCATACCTTTATGTTCTTTTACAATGAGGATAGAAATCAAAATAATGGTAAGAAAGTGAGGCTACTATATGGTGGTCATTTCTCTTATAAAGTGTAAACATGAAGGAATGCAGAGCAGAAACAGGTCAGTTAAGGAACTGATCATTATATATATACACACATATATAGTAAGATGTTTATTATATTATGCACATTTATAAATAATATGCATTTATTATTATATGTAATCTTTCACATACACACACATATAAAAGGATGAAATTGGGGGATGGTAAACAAAATTTGAGGCCATGTAATCCATAGGCAACATTGACATTTTGGTTGTAGAAAAGAATTATAATGTAATATGTTTCAGATAAATTCCTTCTATGAATATATGTGAGCATCCACTGAATGAGGAGACACCTTATAAAAACCAAACATAAGATTTCAGCCACTGCAGTTATGGGATACCAATACTAATAGTACCCACTGTGGACTAACATGACAGAATATAATAGGAAAGCAGTCACAAATTATCAAGGGCATGGTTACAACATTTCATAAATTCTATGGCAATATTTAAAAAATTTTCTGCTTTATGAACCTACACTATTCTTAAAATAAACATTTATGTAGTGTTAATTTGGACAAAGTAATCTAGGAAGTGACAGAAACATCTGTGAGAAACTACTAAGTGCTGAATGGTCTACCTTATGAATGCCCCTTGGACATATTCTTATTTCTGATTAAATCATATTTTAATATTTAGAGCAATGGTTTTTCAATGTTCTCTAGACTGAGGCACCCTTTTACTATCAAAATTACCATTCCTCCCATTAGCTTTTATTTTTATTTTTTTAAAAAAGGTTTTATTTATTTATTTGTTTCCTTATTTGTCAGAGAAAGAGAGAGAGAACAAAAGCAGGGGGAGCAGCAGGTAGAGGGAGAAGCAGGCTCCCTAATGAACAGAAAGACTGACGCGGGACTCAATTCCAAGACCCTGGGATCATGATCTGAACTGAAGGCAGAGGTTTAACTGACTGAGCCACCCCGGTGTCCCCCACATTATCTTTTAATTGAGAAATACATGAAAAGAAAAGCCACTTTGGACTTGAAATTATTTTAACTGAATATGTTTTATTTAACTATATATAATAGCATCTGTGTAGACTTCCAAAAAAAATTAGAAAATTAAAAATATGTATTCACTTTGCATATTGTTTCATTTTTTTTTTCTTTTGTTGAACAGCAGATGATCAGATAATTTAGATAACTTTTGGAAGGTTTATGCAGGCATAAACTCTGGCTGGATCAAATTGATCTTAAATAAAAACAGTAAAACTTTAAATTGCTTATATCGTTTATCCTGTAACATTTATAGAAAACCATAACTTCAAAGTTGCCTGTAGTTCAACTTTTTAAAAAAATTTGCAATAAAATATTTTTGCTTACGTGATTTACAGTTGACCTTTAAACAACACAGTTTTGAACCACACACATCTACTTATACATGGGTTTTTCTTATAAATACAGTAGAGTTCTGCAAATGTATTTCCTCTTCCTTATGATTTTAATGACTTCTTTTCTCTAGTTCATTTATTTTATATATTTACAGTATATAACACATATGACATATAAAATATGTGCTAATCAACTGTATGTTATCAGTAAAGCTTCCAGTCAACAGTAGGTTAGCAGTTATTAAGTTTTTGGAGAGTCAACGGTTGTACACAGATTTTCCACCAACAGAGGGTCAGCACCCTTAACCTTCATATTGTTCAAGCATCCACTGTATAAAATCCCGAGACATAAGAGAAGAAAAAAGGTGCATTTCCTTTGGGTGCCCACTTCAGATATATGTCCTTCATTTGAGAATTTTTCTTTGATTTCCAATCCTTACTCTTAGGAAGAGGCTATTCTTCTAACCAGAGTAATAAGTTTAGCTTAATTGGTAATTAAATGAATGACTTCACTATTAAGTTTTAAAGAACTCTTTAAACTCTTTATCCTTGAATTTTGAAGTCTTCCTGATTTCAGTGGTTGTATGACAATTCAGAATCTTTATCAGATTGAGCTGGTAGGGAAATACCTTAGATCAAAATGACCGATAGTAGAATCTGCCAGCAAATAAATTTTAGGATACAAGACAAGAATTTCTAGGCTTCCAACTCTTCCTTTTGATAATGCTTTACACACTGCATGTGCAGAACTTTATAATTGATTTAAAAAGACATGTTCTTTTTTTCTCTCTCTGACATGTTCGCTCTTGATAATTCTGTCACCTTCTTGATTTTTGCCAGCAGCTATGATGTACAATATGGATGTATGGGGGGGGGAGATGACACCAGCTGCCAACAACCCAACTCACCACAAAGCACTGTTTGCTCCGTAGGCTCACTACTAATGTAATGAAATTACTGTGGTAGCAAAAAGAGTCAATGTGATTGCATATTTGTAATCTGCAGATTACAATTTGAGTCAAAAAAAGTTTAGAGAGGAAGAAAAAAAATCACGTGAATTTTAATTTCACAACTCAACAAAATTAGGATATAGAAGAGGGGATTTTTCCTAAAATAAATCTCTCATTTACTCTGTATTCTTCTAGGAACAATTTCACGTAAAATTATAAAGTAGAAGATCTGTGGCTTTAGTTCTCTTTTCTTGATCTTTTTCTTGATTTTATTGTAGTTCTTCTGTTATTCAGATACACAGAACACTTCTGGGACCCCATACACCTTCTGTTAGAAACAAAGTCACTCACACTACCTTGGGTGGGCCTGATAGTTTCAGAACATAAAGTGCTAATATTAGCCATCCCAAAAGAAAGAATGAAAAAAGTGGGTCTAAATAAAAAGGAATGCGTTCCTAACATGTCATAGCATTTCTGAATAGCTTCCCAAACTCACACTGTAAAAATAATAATATCCATAAGGATAATCTGGCTTAATCTTGCTATACACTTTTTCTAACTTTTAATACATTACCACATCATTCTTTAAGTCCAACTCAAAATTTGGTTCTCGTAATAAACCTGTATTAAACAAAACAACAACAACAACAACAACAACAACACCTCAGAGGATTTCCCAGCCTTGTGACAGCTGTTATCCTAGCACTCTATAATCCTTCCGCTTATATAATTTGCTCTGTCTGGGCTGGGGACAGGGGAAAGAGGAGAATGCATAGCAAAGATTTCCTAATGCTGGCTACACAATTATATAAATGGTATAATCTGTGTAAATGGTAATTTGTTTAGTTCTTGGTTCATACTGTCTTCCTGCTACAATTGCTCCTAAATAGCAAGGGTGCCTAACTTTGTGAATTTCATAGAGTCCAATTCAATGACAGTACCATTTGGGTGTTGATGTTAGCTAATGTTGATGACAATGACAGCTATGTTAATAAGATAATATATTGAGTTTCCAAGAGGGGGGAAAAGACACGCATAGCTTTTCAAGCAATTGCTTGAAGACAGCTCAGCAAAAAGAGCTGCCACAGCTGTGTTGAAAAGTCACAGATGGAATACTTTCGTTGATCCTTTGGGACCCTGGTCTGTATACAAAAATCATCCAGCACACACATTTTGAACTGTGTTTTTCCAGCGGGTTTCTTCAGTTTTGAAGAATAAACATTGTAGCTATCTGATCAGAATTAAGGTTAACCTTAATGCATCTGATCCAGCATCTGGGATTGAGCTTGATATTAACATTTAAATTCTAACTAAGTTAACTGACCACAAATCAGACAAAACCTTGCTACAAAAGAGGACTGGAAATAGTTGAGCAACATAAAAACAAAGCTCGATTTCTTTTTAAAATACTTCAATGCAAAATATCTACAAATTATGACCTGAATTATGTTTTCATTGCCTTGTAATGAATGGTATGTAATTCTTTTTAATACCCCAAATTCTAATAGTTGTAAGAATTTATAATGAATTAATATTTATGAAAGTTGACAAAATATTTTGTCAGTTAAAAAACACTAAAATTCTATATTCAAAGAAATAAAAGAAAAGTACAGAATAATTTAAAAGTACAGAAAAACTGGTGAGTTTAAATATAATCATAGGGTGCCTGGGTGGTTCAGCTGGTTAAGCGACTGCCTTCGGCTCAGGTCATGATCCTGGAGACCTGGGATCGAGTCCCACATCGGGCTCCCTGCTCCACGGGAAGCCTGCTTCTTCTCCTCTCACTCCCCCTGCTTGTGTTCCCTCTCTGGCTGTGTTTCTCTCTGTCAAATAAGTAAAATCTAAGAAAAAAAATTTAAATATAATCATAAAGTGAACCCAGTGGTGTTCTGGAATATGTTTAACAATTGGCTCTTCACAAAAATAAATACATTATAAATTTTACTTATATGAAGAATGCACAGCCTATGATTTACAAATAATAATAAAATATACTCTACTGTAATTCCATTTAGTCAACTGGTTCTCACAGAATCAACTGTCGATTGATTTTTGCGTAACTTATGTATCTATCAACCAAACTCTGGTTGCAATTGACAGATAAGTGTGGTTTAGATATAAATATTGGTTGACATTTTCACTTAAGTAAGTGAGTAAAAGGAAAATGAAGCACTGAAGGTATGTTGAGACAGTTCATTCACCCATGACGTGAATGACTTCTTTGGTAGGTAGGATAATTTTTGATTATTAGAGGAGTATTTTTTTTTCCATCTTTTTATGCTATGTACCATGCAAAAAGCTAGAGAAATGACACACATTTAATTTGTATTCCCATCTTATCTCATTGCTTTCTTAAGTCTACACAATCTACAAAACAATATCTCATTGCTTTCTTAAGTCTACACAATCTACAAAACAATAAATCAATCATTCTGATGTGTGGTTTGCCAATTTTCCTGGTGCAAATACCCACACCATGGCTGAAAAATTAAGTTAATATAATTTTTATGAGCATGATTCAAAGTACAAAATAAGCGTGAAAACAAAATAAAAAGCTGTTTGAGATATGTAAAACAACCTTTTTGGAATTTCACTCTTTTGATGGTTACAACTGCTATTTTCACCATATCTACTTAATAAATGCTTGAAAAAAATGAATGCCAGTCATATAGTACTCTGAATCTCTTTTACATATGCATAGTTCTATTATTCAGTAATTCTAAGGTAATTAATTTTGCAACTCTATACAAAATATAATATGAAAATTGGAGAACAAATTGTTTACCAAAAAAGACCAACAAAAATCATGTTTTTAAGGAATGCCAATAGCATTTAACACTTTGGTAAGCATCTTATGGTTTTATAAATACTTCCTAGATGACACGAACATGATCCTTACAAAAAAGAGTTAATAGCAAGAGCAACTATGTTAAATTACAGATGTTTTTACTTTTTAGGCAATACAAATCAAAGCTGTACAACAAAGACTTTTAAAATGAAATCATTTGACAATGATTTTATTTCTACTTAGAACATTAAAGCACAGTCCCATAGATTTCTACAAAGCCTAGATTAAGCCTGGATTAAAACTGAAGTTTTCACTGAGCAGGTCCTTTGAAGCTTCCATAAGAAGCTAAATGTTTAAAGGGTCAAACACCAGAGTGAGGTTAGCCAGGGTTGGAATCTGGTTCTATCCCTTACTAGCAGTAGGACTCTGGAAAACACACTAACCTCTGTACTCCCATTTTACTATCTGTATAATTAGAATTAAAAGTGATATGCATTTCCTAGGATTGCTGTGACATTTGCATGTGCTCATGCATGTACAGTGTAGTAGTAAAGAATTTTTTTTCTCACATTTCTTTTACTATTTCAAAAGAAGCCCACCTTTTAAGGAGGTAGCAAAAGAATTTTTTTTTTTTTTTTTTTTTTTTTGGCTCTTACCTGGAAATTTTGAGAGATGCTAACGGGAACAGTAACAATTGGGATTATAATGCATATGTTTATTTACCACTCATGTGCTGGCTATCTGTGCTGTGTGCCCAAACAAGTACAACCTTCTGTCCTGCAGTGGTTTTCCTGTTCATTACCCCCTACCTTCCCTAATCCCATATTCTGAGTATATAGGAATACATCTTCAGTCCAATTGACTGCACTATCTTCTCTCCCCCTCCGACTCCCTTCCTCCTTTCTTCCCTCTGCTTGACTTTTAAGTCTCCAATTACTATCCATTTCTTCTAGTAAATTGTCCTTGATAACTGTTATAGAAAAATTTCCAGAAATACTTGTGCCAGCACTTATTTCTCTGTCTCGATATTTACACAAAAGTCATGCTTTATTGATGTTCTGATGGTGTCTCGAGTTTAGGAGAGTAAGTCCAAAAGACAGCAGACACTTGCTGTGACTATTTCCCATTAATCCTACCTTGGAGTACACTCATAAAAGCTCTCGCATGTCTCCATTAAGATGATCAACAGAAGAGCTCCACAAATGGCTGATACTAATGAACCCATAGATGTTTTTAAAGCCTGATGTGGTCGATCAAAGGGGAGGCAGCTGCCAGGATGCCCCCTTCCTTACAGGTCTGAAGCACTTCCTTCAGGGAAGTGGGCCTGGCTGGGAAGTGCCCCAATGCCCAGTCTTAGCCCCTCGGTCATAATAACATCCGCGCCTCTTCCTCCCTGCTCCTTTTACTTGGAAAAGAAAACACCACTGGGAAACAGACTAAGTGACTCAGCTTCAGAAAAACCTAAGCAGGCCAAGTTTTATAGACCATGGCATTTGAATACAAAGGTTTATGATACCAGCGGAAAAAGCTGTATGCATGCAAGACTTAGTAAGCAAATCAAGCTTGTCTTTGAGCTCAACCCATGCACTATTTATTGAGCTTCTCTCATTTAAAATGGAATCTTTGGGCTTTTTTGAGTAATTAGCAGTAGACTTTACTATATTTTCTGAATTGGATGCAAACTGTCAGGAGATGTTTTCAGAAGCCTGAAAAGTGATGCAGCATGACAAAGACTGATAATGCTGTTTTCAACATTAATTACAGGAAACAATGTATAAAGTACAGGATTCAGAATCAGAATGATGTTAAGATCACCAGCTTATGAGCTTTGTAATTCTGGGCACCTACTAAAAATCAGCATCAGATGCTTCATAGGTTGTGCTAATTAAGTAAGAAAACGCACATAAAATGTGAGTGCAGTTCTTAGCACTGAACGTTTAATGAAAGTTCAACAAATGCCAGTTATTATTGCTAGGATTATTATTCTGAATCCTTACAATTTTTTTTAGGACTAAAGCTTGCAAGAATGGTGAGTATACGCTGGAAATTCTTCCTTCTGCAGCAGCTTGTGATTGAATCTCATGATGTCCCCTGAATAATGTTCCACTACATAAACCAGGATTAGCAAACAAGTAGACAGTAAACTGAAAAGAGCGAAAGGAAGAATTTCACTGGATTAGATAGGTTTATTCTTATTCTTATTAAATATAAAGCCTTTTAGGAAGGTATATTTTAGGTCCACCATTCTCTCTTATCATGCACCTAGCTCAACTACATGACTTGCCTAGATCTGAAGATCCACGATTTACATCTTTAATCTAGATCTTTCCAGATGTTTCTCCCACTCTATCAAAAACATAACTGAAATATGTCTCTTTCCTCTGGAGATATAATGTCTATATAAGTAGTGTTCCAGAATAACTACTAACAAAATTTGTGTTGGGGTGCCTGGGTGGCTCAGTCGGTTAAGCATCTGCCCTCAGCTCAGGTCATGATTCCAGGGTCCTGGGACTGAGACCCACATCTGGCTCTCTGCTCTGTGGGGGAATCTTTTCCCTCTCCCTCTGCCAGCTGCTCTGCCAGCTTGTGTTCGCTCTCTCTCTCTCAAATAAATAAATAAAATATTTAAAAATTAAAAAATAAAATAAAATTTGTGTTGTCTGTCATTGGAATCATCATTAGCATAGTAGTACCATTTGGGCATTCACTAAATACCAAGAACAGTATAAAGCAATATTCATTCATTTAAGCCACCATCAAACTTACACTGTAGATAATACTGTTTTCTCTTGGTATTTATAGAGGGAGGCAAATATCAGAGATACATGTTACCTGCCTCTGAGTAGAGAATCTTTGATGAGAATCTAGGAAATTTCAGCCCAGACATCACATTTTATACTACTGGACTGGCCATGTGTATGTAGATTTTAATATAGTCATCCCATAGGGATTATATCCACGATGAAATTTTCAGCCACGAGGTGGAAGATATTTTAGGGCAGAGATGCCTCTTAAAATATACTCCCTAAACACTTGCACAGTCTGTTTACAAGCAGGGTTGACCTCACCAATATTAAAACACAATTAGCACATAAATGAGGCAAATGTGGATATTCAGTTATAAATAACATTTCACGATATCGAATGACTATGCATTTTAAAAATGTTCCAGATAAATCATTTCTGCTAATCCTTCATCCTTTTGTGACTTTCTTTAGAAATTTTCAGTTACAATACTCCTTGGTGGTAATGAGATGTTTCAGAGTGTTCACTTATACATTTCAGCTAAGGACAGCTTTGAAAATAATTTTTAAAAGTCATTAAGCACATGAATATTCTATTTATTTCTCCAATATTTCTCTGCCATCAGACCAACATGTAAAACTCCACACTCTAAATATCATCATTTATTTAAACTGTTTTTTTATGGTTCTAATATACTGTCTTGAGTACATTATCTACTTAATCAAGACACCCCAAAACAAATCAATTAAAATATTTCACATGATTTTCATTCTTTATGTGGAAATTACAAGCTAAAATCACCAACTGGAATATTCTATTGGACTTTGTATATAGGTATTCCAATGGTACACAGCATAAACATTGAAAACACAAAGATATCCTCAAATATAACTAACTCAAGCATAAAGGATTATCAGTAGCATATTATATTCAGAGGGAAGGAGGATTACCTGAAACTTATGCAAATTTCCATACTTTGAAAATCAATCAATTCTCACATTTTCCAATTGAATAAACAGGTTAAATGATTTAACTACAGTCAGAGCTACTTGCAAGAACTAAAACTAAATTGAGGATCTTGTTCCTCCTTGATTGTGGATATTCCAATTATAACAAACCAAAGAAATTTCCAAGAGTCCCATTTTCACAAATTTAACTGATGCAGTAGGGAAAGAAAAATCACAGCAAATCTAAATATTTTTCTCTCACAATGGTTCCTAAACACAAGCAACTACTTCACTGATGATCCACTAAAGAAACAGTATTCTACCTTAACACCATAGGGGGTAAAATATCATGTGGGACTTACTGTACATATAGTGCAACACTGTATTTTATAAGCACAAGAAGCAATTTCAATGGGAATTTTTAAAAAATATCACTGGGCATCCTAGAGCCTAACACCTGGGGAAGATATGGCTCCCTACATTTTAGGACTTAGGTGATGAAATATGTGAAGGGATTTCAGGGAAACATCTGTCAATATCACTTGGCTATCACTGTGGACAAGATGAAGACTCTCAATGAGTATATTAAGTTTAGTTCTACTTAATAGCCTAATTTGCCCTGGAAGTTTCTAATGTGCTACAGGGCTCTTCTGCCTTTTCCTAATAGAAATACAATGTTAAACAAAGCAGGTATGCAAATACAAACAGATATAAAAATATGCAAGTATAAACAAATACGATGGGGCACCTGGGTGGCTCAATTGATTAAGCATCTGACTCTTGATTTTGGCTCAGGTCATGATCTCAGGGTTGCAGGACTGAGCTTCATGCTGGGCAGGGAGGCTGCTTGGGATTCTCTCTCTTCCTCTGCCCTTCCCCCCCACTCATGTTTGTGCACACATGCTGTCTCTCTCCCTTTCTCTTTCCACACCCCCCTCAAAAAAACAAACCAAAACAAATATACTACAAAATAGTTGCAAATTGTCTGTGAAGGAAAAAAAAAAAAAGGATGCTAAGAAAGAAAATGGTGGGAAAGAGAGTGGTGGGATAATCCATAGACTTTAATCTCTAGTGAAAGCTATATAGAATTTATTAAAAATTATAAAATATTTCAAACTTTCAGAAATAATATGTATTTACTGTCCATATTTAATGGATGTTAATGTTTTACCACATATACTTCATATTGTTACTTTTAAAATATAAACAAAGGTGAGAAAGTACAGGTAAGACTCTACCATCTATTTTTATACTCTTCATCTCTACAGTTACCAGTCCCCACATTGCTATGTATCATTCCTTCTTACGTTTATTTTTACTTCTGTAAAATATAGTGTTGCTCTGCTTATTTTCATTATGTAAGTGTATCATATACAGTTTTGCAGTTTGTTTTGTCACTCAACAATAAATACAAAACTTGACTATTTGGTTCAGAGTTATCCAATTTATCATTATATATGCAACCTACAGTTATCCGATCCTATGCTGATGCACAGTTAATCTTTCTTTTAACTTTCACTATGGGTTTTTCTAAGCAATTGAACTGTCTGATATTCACACTGGCATTATGAGAGTCCCTGCTTCAGCATACACTGAGACATTGTCAATACACAATACTGTCAAATTTTAAAATTAGGCCAATCTGAGACACAATACATGTAATATGGCATCTTCTTTCAATTTTAATTTCCCTAATTATTAACAGAATTGAACACCTGTTCATGATTGTATTAGCCTTTTTTTCTGTGTGTTATCTGTTTATATTCTATAACTATTTTTTATTGCATTGGCTCTTCTTTATTTTTATAGGAGTTCCTTTTAAATTCAAATACTAATTCCTTGTCAGTTAATGAATTGCAATTTTTTTTTCAGTCTGCAGCTCATCTTTTCACTTTCTTTTTTATTTTATTTTTATTTTTTTAAAGATTTTATTTATTTGACAGAGAGAAACACAGCCAGAGAGGGAACACAAGCAGGGGGAGTGAGAGAGGGAGAAGCAGGCTTCCTGCGAGCAGGGAGCCCGATGTGGGACTCGATCCCGGGTCTCTGGGATCATGATCTGAGCCGAAGGCAGTTGCTGAGCCACCCAGGCAGCCCTTTCTTTTCACTTTCTTGATGGCATAACTGATGATACAAACAAGTTTAATATATTCAAATATTTTCTTATGCTTTGCCTTCTTTGCATCATATCCAACATAAAGATACTTTCCTATTTTTTCTACAAGTTTTGTAGTTTTCATTTGATTTTTTACATTTAGGTATTCAGTCCATTGGGAATTAATTTTCAGGTATGCTATGAGGTAGGAATCTAATTTTATCTCTTTTTAGAGAGCGAGAGAGAAAGAGAACATGTGTACACATGAACTAGGGGGAAGGGACGGAAGGAGAGGTAGAGAGAGAATCTTTTTTTTTTTTTTAAATGTATTTGACAGAGAGAAACACAGCCAGAGAGGGAACACAAGCAAGGGGGAGTGAGAGGGGGAGAAGCAGGCTTCCCGCCAAGCAGGGAGTCTGTGTGGGACTCGATCCAGGGTCTCTGGGATCATGACCTGAGCCAAAGGCAGTTGCTTAACCAACTGAGCCACCCAGACGCCCCTATAGAGAGAGAAACTTTTTTTTTTTTTTTTTTTTTTATTGT